>APFE030857915.1:0-11781 GCA_000404065.3 Pinus taeda
ATAGTGGGCTTCTATGGGGCTCAATAGTAACAATATGGGCACTACATGGGTACATCAATATAATAAGTGGGTTGTACTAATAACAATAAGGGGTTACTCTAGTAGTATAGGGGCCTAACACACTCTTGATGCAACTTTGTTATTTCTGTTTTGCGGGATTCTGATAGTTCTTATGTTGCATTTCCACTGACTAATTATTGTTGCAACTCCATGTTATGAAATTAAGATATTAAATTAATCGTTAATTTATTAGGCTAATTAATTTCATGCATATTTGTGTGTTTTTTAGGAATTCCATGTAGATTT
Source organism: Pinus taeda (assembly GCA_000404065.3). NCBI lineage: Eukaryota > Viridiplantae > Streptophyta > Pinopsida > Pinales > Pinaceae > Pinus > Pinus taeda. The sequence continues at coordinate 307 of APFE030857915.1, forward strand.
ATTGTTGCAACTCTTATTGTTGTAAATCATGTGTAGGTTATTTTTACTATGTTTTCAACACAATAGCAGTTTAATGGTTGAGATTTGTCTGAATTTGATATCTTGTCGTAAAAAAATTATTTATTAATTATTTATTTGTTATATATTGCATCAAAAGAACATGCTACTACATAAATTGTTACCACAATCAAGAATATCATTAAAATGAAGCTAGTCACCTCATAGTTGTTGTTGTGTTTAGTTTCTTGTCAGGGAGTTTACTTTCATGTAAATGTTATTTACTTTCCTATAAGAGTGCTTTATTGTATTTCCAAGTGTGGTCTATTTTAATTCATGGTGATTTGTGAAAGCACCCTTATCTTGCCATTGTGACAACATTTATAATACTACTACCTCAAGACACATAATAGATTGCACTAGCATAGACAATGCACAACAATTTGCAAGTTCTAAAAAAATCAAGGATTGAAAAATAAAAGAGTATACTTTTGGTTGTCTTCCAAAGGAATTAGAAGGATAAACTTACAAAACGAAAATCTCATCTACATAAGTTTGCCATTCAATCTGGAGATGGATTTCTCCTTAATTCTACTACTCAAGGTCACTATAGTAGCAAGTCACTAATATGCTCATTGGCCAGATTTAGTTTTTAAAAAATGAATTTGGTTTGGAAAGAAAACAAAGCGACCATTTGGCATGGAGACTCTGACAGAAATGAATGCTTGCTATTCACTTATTATATAAACGACTATAAATAAATGCAAGATAGCTTATGATTTCATTGACATGCTATCATCAAGATATGGTAGAAGACTACAAAAAATAAACATAAAAAATAGAGCATTATGATTTCTTCAAATGATATTTAAGCTTAAAAACACATAAGTATTTTGAATAACATGAACTTGAAAATTCAATACAAATTCCAATTCATATATATTTATTCAGATACCGAAGACTAATGTTCAAAGGTGTGGCTAATGAGAAGGTAAACATAGTAGAAAAAAGACATGAAATCTTTCACACATGAATCTATAAAACTACACATATAAGACTGCTTATAGAAAAATATATTAATCTCAAAGTCTACAGCAATACAAAAAGTTTTTCCCAAAAATTATGAACCCTTGGTCCTCTTTCATGATCTACTTTATATAACACTTACACATTGTTCACGATCCAAAAATAATGGATCTCAAACCTATTCATCCATATTTAGATTAGTAAATTAAAAAAGCAAAGGAGTAGATAATATTTGATCCCCAAGTCAAATTGATGATGTTTCTCTCCAACTGCAAATTGATTAGGCATTTTTCTAAACATAAAAATAATTATTTTGGGTGAATTCCAGAAAAAGAGGCTCCAAATATTCCTTTGTATCTCCCAAACTGTGATATTTGTTTAAAAACTGAGAGAGGTTTTCTTAAATGAGCTCGTCCCCAACTTAAATCTATTTTTTTATCACAAATTCATTTTCAGTTTTTCGAAAACCCACGAAAATTGTGCCCAAAGTTACTGTATTTTACAGAAAAATAGTATTAAAAAGCATAGGTTTGTAATTGTGTTCAAAATAGTAAGTTCACAATGGATCTCAAGTTTGATTAATAAAAAATGAAGCTTGGTGCGTGAATCCATCCTACATGAGTTTTATCATGACTAGAACCCCTTATTGTCACCTCTAAAAATGCATATGCTCTAGTCGCTGGCTGATTAATTATCAATGCTCTATCAAAATATTTTCAAAAAGGAATGTTGACGGATTAACTATCAGTGATGTAACAAAAAAAAATATTTAAGTTTTTTTGCTTTCTTCAACAAAATGCCTACATTATTGGTCTATGTTGGCTTGAATATTTGGTTGACTTAGTTGTTGAAATAAACTTGAAGGATGGAGCTCATTGAGCCCAATATTTTTATTTTTTATAAAAATAACTAAGAACACTGCATCAACAACTGAGATCTTGTATGGACATAAAGAAGACCAGAAACACATTTTTTTCCGCAATGCTTACTTTTTAAACAAATGAACACCCGCTTCCATTTAAGATGTCAATAATTGTGTTTTAAACCCATTGAATTAGTGCTGACAAATTATCTGTTAGTGCATCTGGATTTTTTTGTGAAAAAATTTAAACAACTGACCCAAGCCATTACCTTGAAACTAAACTATGATAATGACCGACTCCAATGGGGATGTTGTCACCTTGAGAGGTAACAAAGAACCCTCAAAGACTAGGTGCCTAATCCAAACTCTTGAATTCTAAAATTTGTAAAATGAACTAGATGTTGAAACTTTGAGACTTGTGGCCTGCTTTCTGACCTATTTGAAACTACCACACGTACCTACCCTTATCTAGTCATTCAACTGAGATAAAATTCAAACTAAAAATTGCATCCTTCATACAAGATTGAGATTCAAACTGAAATGAAACTGCCAACTCACACCTAAACTAAAAACGTTTGCAAAATGAAACAAGCTTAAATGTGCATGCTGAAAGAGATGCTTGCCCAACAAGCTTATTAATCACACATACATACTCTAAACTGATGAAATAATTTCTAAATCAAGTGAAAGAAAAATTTGAATGCAACAAGTCAAGTAATTGTTCAAATAATGTATCTCCTTGATTGTGCTTCAGAAAAATGAAAAATGAAAAATGTAAGTGAAATGGTGGCCCATGATGGATCTTATCTCCAAAGTGAAAACATGGTTGGACACACAAGCTGAAAATACCCTCCATATAGGTAACTATGGGATCATAAAATACATGAATGTCATAGTTTGTTTGTTGATCTTCAAGGAAATCTACAATATGATTGTTATGGTTGGAGAGTTCACATGTGCTGAGTCTCTATGTCAAACCATTGTTCCAACTGTGAATTTTCAAACTCATACCCATTCTCAATATTAAAAGGCAACAAAATGTCTTTTTGGCTCTGCTAAAATGAAACTTTAAAAGAAAGGATGTAAAATGGAAAAGTTTGGGTTATTTCCTGATATTTAAAAGCCTCAAGCTCTTTCTCAATGTCTATGGAAAATTCACCCAAGAACTGAATCTTAGCTTCTAAGCTACATTTGCATGACTTTAAATAAGAAAAAAAAAAACGAAGAATTTTTTTTATCCAATTTATGTTTCGTAAACATATCATTCCATTCTCTAAAACCTTGTATGAAAACAGGGTCTACCACAAACACTGCCTTCTCCATAAATTTTTCCAAAAAGATAACCCAAAAGCGTGTTGTATACCTTACAGATTTAACATGTAATATTTCAGCCCAACTTCTACACTCTCCTTGGAATGAATCATAAAATAGTCTAAGAAATACATCTTCATTATTGATTTTTAGGAGATCAGTAAAGTCACCAAAATTTGAAATATGCTTCAAGGCCAAGATCAGATCTTCTCCATTAAATTTAGGATCATTCCTAAAGAAATATTCATCTATAGGAAGAGGATTTGGAAAAGTATGAAGGTCTGTAAAGTCCAAACATGCATACCTTGAAACAATAGTAGCAACATCTGAGTTCTTCATCCAGTGGATTCACTAATACATTTTTAAAGCTTTAAATACTTTGCAAAGTGGTGTCACCTTTCATGCTTTCGAACTCTAGATTGTTTGAGCATGAACTAGTATTTTGTCATCTTTGCTTGGGATGATTTTACCTTTACTCCCAGGAAACGATGCCAAGATGTTAACACTCAAAAGTTTTCCTAGGCTGTGGAAGGAAACTCATTGAGGAAACCTTCAAACTGTTTTTGGATTGAAAGCTTTCCCTTCAATTTGGAGATGGAATTCTCCTTAACTGTATTACTTAAGTTCATTGTCGTAGCAAGTCACTAATACATTCATTGGGTAGATTTAGTTTGTAACAAATGAATTTGGTTTGGAAAGAAACGAAAGGGACAGTTGGGCATGGAGTCTCAGACATAAATAAATAATTTCTAATCACATATTATATGAACAACTATAAACAAAGGCAATATAGCTTATGATTTGCTTGATAGGTTATCATCAAGATCTGGTAGAAGACTATAGAAAACTAAACATAAAAAAAGCATTATGATTTCTGCAAATGATATTTAGATTGAAAAACACATAGGTATTTCGAATAACATGAACTTGAGCATTCAATACGAATTCCAATTCATATAGATTTATTCAAATATTGAAGAATATTGTTCAAAGGTGTGGATAATAGAAGGTAAACACATAGAAAATAGAGAGGAAATCATTCACACATGAATTTGTAAAACTACACATATAAGATTGCTTATAGAAAAATATATTAATCTCAAAGTCTATAGCAATACACAAAGTTTTTTCCAAAAATTTTGAACCCCTTGGTCCTCTTTCATGATCTACTTTATAGAATACTTACAAATTGTTCAACATCAAAAAACAATGGATCTCAAACCTCTTCATATATATTTAGCTTACTAAATCCAAAAATTCAAGCAGGGGATAATATTTGATCCCCAAGTCGAAATGATGACGTGGCTTTCCAACTAAAAGTTTATTGAGTGTTATTCTAAACATAGAAAAAAATAAATCTCACGAATTCCTAAAAGATAGGCTCCAAATATTCCTTTGTATCTCTCAAACCATGATATATGTGTAAACACTAAGAGGGGTTTTTTTTAAATGAGCCCCTTACCAACAAAAACCTCTTTTGGTTTTTAAACATTCGTTGCTAGATGTTCAAAAAATGTGCCCAAAGTATTGCCTTTTACACGAAGAAATGATCTTAAAACATAGAGTTTTGTCATCATGCTAAAAATAGTATGTTCACCATGCATCTCGCGTTTGATTAATCAAAACTGAGGCTTGGTGCATGAATCCATCTTACATGAGCTTTATCGTGGCTAGAACCCCTTATCGTTGCCTCAAAAAATGTATCTTCTCTAGCCGCTAACATATTAATTGTCAACGCTCTGTAAAATATTTTCAAGAGGAACAGTGACAGATTAACTGTTAGCAATGTTACAAAAAAATTATTTAAGTTTTTTTGCTTCCTCTAGCAAAACATCTACATTATTGGTATGTGTTGGCTTGAAGATTTGGTTGACTTATTTTTTGAAATAAACTTGAAGGTTGGAGCTCATTGATCCCATTTTTTTTTATAAAGTAATTAAGAACCCTGCATCAGCAATCGAGAGCATATTTAGACACAAAGAAGACCAAAAACACATTTTTTTCTGCAACGCCTACTTTTTAAGAAAATGAACACTTATTTCCATTTAATCTATCGAATATTTCATTTTAAACCCATTGAACCAGTGCTGACAAATTATCGGTCAACACACATAATTTTTTTGTGAAAATTTTTAAACAACTGACCCATGCCATTACCCCTGAAGTCATTACCTTGAAACTAAATTGTGATAAAACCCTAGAATTGTGATTCCATTAACACAACTTGGCCTTTGAAATCTTTATTCTTCATCAGTGTGTCATGAAGTTTCTTTTTTAGTTGTCGGTTCTCTTTCTTTGCCTCTGCTAACTCATCTTTTTGCACAAGATGTGCATATGGGATAATGAGTTTCCTTTTCATGGAGGCTACTTCCCTATCCTTGTCCTCCAAGATGGTTTTATATTACTTAAAATCACAAGGAAATGTAGCTAGGTGAGTGATTTTATACTCCAATGGTTTTAGCTTCATCTGAATTTGCATACCATCCTTTCATATTTCTACTAGGCGTTAGCCTTGCTGTGTAACTCATGTAGCTTCCTGGTTGTAGCATTAATCTTGTGCATTTGTCTATGCACCATAAGGGTCACCTGAATATTCAGTTCCATAACATATGTACATGGAATATGATCTTCTAGTAGTTACAATTGATGAACTTCATAATCTAACATGGATCTGACTATCTCTACCTTGGACTACAACACCCCCAACTTGAAAAATCCCCTTTCATAGTACAATTCACTCTTAAATTATATAAGGGGAAGTGGTTGATTTTTTGTTTTCATTATTGTTACAGATCCATTTGGGCACATCAACCCCAACTTACAGATCAATATTAATAGGGCCCATCAAACCCTAATTCAGTTGCTACATGCCCTAAAGAAGTCAACCATCAGAATGCCTAGCTTCCCAAGAAGTTTCATGACTAAAATCATCCAAAAATTGCCTCTAAAAATATCAGCACAGGTAGGCCTTCATTAGGGTGTGTTGCAATGCAATCCATACACTGATAGGGTGCTATGCAATGCACTTGAGACCTCTTTGGCCTGCACTAGGCGAATTTGAGCGAAATTGCATTGGGGTGTGGGAATACTCTTATTCATTGGATGCATCTAGAAGTTTCCCAAGTTTATCTACTCCTTTGAGCTCATATTTGGATGAGGTAGGGAGTTAAGGAACATCAATCCCTTTGTCCCTTCCTCCATGGAACTAAATCCTAAGTTTGGGAGGGCATTCATTATCACCATTTATGGATTAACTTCCTTCATTCACTTATAAAAAGACCACTCATCTAAGTGATCAGGGGCTCGAAATCATTGAATTATAGGGAGACTCTGTTAGTATGATACTTGAGTTGATTCCAAGTATTGTAATGATGTCAAAATGTCTTTCTTGTTATGAGGAGAGGATGGGATTGAACTGCAGGAGTGATGTTGAATCAAGCAAATTGGGTTGTAAATCTTCCTTTTACTAATAAAGTGTTCAAAGCTTTTTCCATATGCTTGTGTTATTCATTTATGCTTTCATATGTGCATCATGTACTTGATTCCATGCTATGTTTAATAAATAGATCATTATCATATGCTTTGATCGATTTTTGTCTTCTGTCTATGTGCAGGTACTCTTCAAGTGGATTAAGTACAGAGAGGAGCGACATAGTTGGTCAAGGGAGATAAGGAGTAAGTGAAAGCTATAAGTAGGCTTCTTTACCTCTTATTTAATCTATTGGTCATGGAAAAAGTAGAGAATGCTTTGCACTGTTGTTATAGACTTAGTTACTAGTCTAGGGTTTAAGCATTTATCCGTGGACACTAAAACTTCCCAAAACAAATTAGCAACTCCGCTGGGGATCGATTATCCATCCTAGTAGCTAATCCACCTGCTTAGACACCTTGACATACTTTACTTGTTGTAATTCAGCCTTTTTCATTGAATTTTGGTCAAAATTTGAGGTTAAATGACTCTTGAGTAGCCTCACAAGAATCAACGCATGCTAGCCTTAGAGACAGTGCATTGCACTACACCCTCTAGTTAGAGATAGTGCATTGCAGTGCAGTTACTCCCTCTATTGGCTTGCGTTGATCTTCCTAGGTTCAGATTACCACCCTTGGAATTAAATTTTTTCCACAATTCTTCTGATTTCTTGTTCGCTGATTGTAAATGGATGTGATGTCTAAGAAAATAGGTTTTCATCTCTTTAGCTAGCCCTACTTAGACTAGGATTGATGAATGTTTCTGATGTATTTACTTGTCATTTTCAATCTATATTCAAAAGTTAGTTTTTGGTTTGATTGATCTTTGTCGAAAGAAAGTGTCATAAAATCATTTTTTTCTTCGAAAGTTGAATTGTCGTAAAGTCCTCATTCATGAAAGATCGATTGATTGATGTATGCATATGATTATTCTTTTTGTTGAAAGTGTCATAATTCCTCATTTCTTTGAAAACGAAAGTGTCATAAAGTCTTCCTTTCCTTGAAAAGAAATTGTCACAAAATCATCATTTTTATGAAAAGAGTTTATTGATTGATTGTGCATTAGTTTTCCTTTTTGTTCATTCACATTAAAGGAAATCGAAAAGAAATACGTGCATGCTGCATTGAAAACGTTTCTGTGTTCTTATAGGAATAGTGTAGGGAATTTGCATTTAGATTGTGCTCTTTGCTCTTTGATCAAAAGAAATCTAATTGCTCTATCCCTAAGTAGCTAGGATTTTCATTTTTAAATTGAATGGAAAGAATGCTTATCATGATAGTTGCAATCCTAGGAATTTCGGAATACATCACGTGGTGAACTTGAAAGGCAAATTCCTAAGCAAAATCAACTTAAAATAAACATCAAATTACCTAATGGAGCAATGTCATTAACGAGAACATTTAGTGGTTCTAGGCTAGAGACATGTTTTGGCATCATAAAACAAAGCAGTTGTCGCCAACTTGTCTGCAATACATCCCGAGTGTGATACCTCATTCCACGTACGTGAGTATATCATAGCTTGTCCACGTACCTTCGGGTATATAGGGCAATGTTACAGTACGCAAAGTATATAGGAATGCTCTCACTATGTGGTTTTGCATTAGACAACACTTATATGGATTGGGCCTCCACGTACTTTCAGGTATATATGGGAGGACAAAACTAGGTTGCTATCCATCCTTAAGTAACTGAGTTGGCCGCCTTGTAAACTGTGATACACCAAACACAACATTCGGGGAGATTTCCTGCCCATACTTCTTGGTTTGTCAGGAGGTATTATGTAGTTCACAGTTGCTTGGTAAACCTTTTGCCTAGATTATCCCTTTTTAGTTTTCTTATGTTACTTTGATTAAAATAAAATTAATTGACCACGGATAACATCCTCCATGCTCACTCCTTAGTTGATCTTAGGTTGAAGCATATGGTGACAAATCTGGAGTCCACCGATCAAGGAATTCCTTTTGATGGGAATCCTAGTCCTTTTCCTTCTTTCAGAAATATTGGTACTCCTTATATGGCTACATTGTCCCTTCCAAGATTTACCATTGGCTTGCTAGTATGGTTGTTTTCAACCTCCTTGGTTCAAAATGCCGTAATTTCTCCGCAATCGAATACACCTCCAACTGAACAAAATCAAGCTCTAGTTGATCCTAAAGTTGACCCTTTGCCTTCTTCCTTGATTGTTTCTTCCTCCCCATCTTCCTCTTCACCCAGTGAAAGTATTGGTACTAGTAACTAGGTGGCTAAGAAGAAGAAGAAGCCAATTCAGAAAGGGGCCAACCAAGCAACCATTGCTTTGAATGCAAAATCTGATGAGAAACCATTTGTCAAGCCTCGCAAAGTTAGATATCCATGCAAAATTTGTGCGGGAGACCATCTTCTTCAAAACTGTCTTGATATTCCTTAGATCTTAGAACAATGGTCTTCTCGTTCACATCATCCTGTGTCTTCAACTTCTGGAGATCATGCTAGTGACACACCATCAACTAGTGGTAGTAAAGTTCATGGAAAGAAGGGTAAAGTTAAGTTTCCATGTAGGTTATATGAAGGTAATCACCCCATTCACCTTTGTCCCTATCTAGATGAAGCTAAAAGAGTGTTGTATAACCATCCTACTTCACTGCAATGACTTCCATTTGGTTACATGAAACTCTCCCTAAATCCTTCACTAGTTGATGAATTGACTGGCCAAAATCAACCACCAGTCAAACCCACTCTCTCTAAAAGTGAATCCTATGAGTCTATACCCGACCCAAATCAACAAGTCAAGGTAACAATTGACCCGATTTCACCTTCAGTAAATTGTACCCTTCCCGAAGAGAGTGAATATGATACCACTCAGGTTCTTTTTGTTTCTTTAGGTTCTAATGAGCTTGGGGGCAGTCCTCCTATTCCATCAAGACAGGAGGAAAATCCTCCAGTTCTCATAACTCAAGGGGTTAATTGTCTTGTTCCTATGATACCCCCTCCAAGTAGTCTAGTCACTTCCTTTGATTGGAATCGACTGGTAGGATTTTTTCTTCCTTCTTATGTGTCTTTTCAAATCGTAGTACAGGTTTGTAATATGATTGTATCTAGAACTATTATAGATGAAGTTACATCAGTGAGCATCCTTTCCTCAACTGCTTGGCAAGCGCTCGGTTTGTTGTTGCTTGTGCTAGTTACCCAAAATCTATTGGCTTTTAATAGAGGAACCAATCAACCATTAGGGATCCTCCCTTGGTTACCCATTACTTTGGGAGGAAAAATCATTTATCTGAATGTGATGGTAGTCCTAGGCCCTTTAGATTACAATTTATTTCTTGGGTGCGACTATGTTTATGACATGGGAGCTATTGTTTCAACACTCTTTCGAGTGATTTGTTTCCCGCATGAAGGCAGAATTGTCACCGTTGACCAGCTTTCATTTCCCAATCCAAACATGGCTCCTAGTCAACCATATTCCCTAAATGGTCCTTTTTTATAAATGGTATCATCCCCGCCACGAGTCAATTATGTGGCAACCTGTTCCATACCTACATCAACTGAAAATCAACTCAATGATGTTGTACATCATGTACTGGGGGCATTGGAACCAGATCTCTCCTTCATGACCTTGTATAGGTCGTGAAAGCAGGTCAACGAGGATAGTTTCTTGTCTTGTGTCAAGCTCATTAAAAAATGACAGAAGGAATATAAGCATAGTTCCTTGTCTTGTGTCAAGCTCGTTAAAAAATGAAACAAGGAATATGAGCATAGTTCCTTGTCTTGTGTCAAGCTCGTTAAAAAATAAAACAAGGAATTTGAGTAGAGTTCCTTGTCTTGTGTGAAGCTCGTTAAAAAATGAAACAAGGTCCCTTGGAGCAAAGTTCTGAATCGAGTCTTTGATTAGATCTCGTAAAATCCCAGTCAAGTCTTTCACTTGATCTCGGAAAAGAACCTTCATTCCATCCACCTGATAGCACAAATAGTCTACTTAGGTGAATGTAATGAAGCTTGGGGGGCATGCACCTAATGGTAAAGTTAAGTTTCCCTGTAGGTTATGTGAAGGGAATCACCCCATTCACCTTTGTCCCTATCTAGACGAAGCCAAAAAGGTGTTGGATAACAATCCTGCTTCACCACATCGACTTCCATCTAGTTATAGAAGACTCTCCCTTTCATCATGCTGGTGGCATTTAAACCAATCTCAAGCATAGTTCTTCATTTCAAGCTTGTGTAAAAATGAAACTGAATTCAAGTAAAGTTTTTCATTTCAAGCTTGTGTAAACATGAAACTAAATCCAAGCATAGTTCCCTATAGTTCAAGCTTGTGTAAAAATGAACACATTTCCATTTTTAACCCTCGTGATTGCCATTCTATCAACCTCTTTTTTCAGATTGTTTTTTTCTCCCTCCATCGTCACCATCTCTTTGGCTGATCATACGCTTTCACTTGGTTGCTTTACCCTTTTTGAGGAACAATTGCAATGAGTGATTTTATTAGCCAGCCTCTTCACATGAATCAACATGTTTTGAGAAGTTCCAACATCATTAGAACTAGTTGCTACACTAGACACCACTCGTTCCTCAAAGGGGAGTCCTCTTTAAGTTCTTTTCAGACTCTCTAAATATGAAAAGATTGCAGAGCACTTTTCCCTTCCAGCTCGTTAACAGATTGGAAATGATATCTCTCTTGTATTATTTTACGCTTTTTCGTACTTGAGAAATTAACTTACGAAAAAGAACCTGTGGAGTTTTCTTTTTGTACCTTTTCAAACTCTCTAAACATGAAAAGAACCGAGTTATCTTTGTCATTAAACTCGTTAAAACCATCAAATAGCGACAAACT
>APFE030857919.1:3755-31699 GCA_000404065.3 Pinus taeda
TACGCGGTTCTGTCTAATGTGCTACTACTCGAAGGGGTACCCACAGGGGTTACAAGGGAGTCCAACAAGTGTGACCACCTCTTGTATTTCCTGCGTGCATGCCTCCCCAAATCCGCAGGTTTATGCGCTCAACGATAGATCCCTTGGTTTAAAGACGCCGGAACACGTCTCTACCCAAAAAATTTTTGCTAAGAAATGGAGATCCCACCTGCCCTGGAAAGTGCTCTGATACCACTTGTTATGCTCTTAACCTGCAAGACGATACCAAAATACCAAATATGCGAAGCAATATACCCAGAACATAGGATAGCGAGTAAAAACAACAAGTATTTTATTATTAAGAAAGCAATGTTCACTTGCCTCTTCAAGGGGGCAACCTCCAATAGAGCAGAGCTCGATGACAAAATAAGACACGATGCTCCTCGCAGGGAGTCTTTAACCTTTATATATGACTCATACATGCAATACCATGGATCAATACCATGGGTTTTATTAATACCATCTATCTAATACCATGGCCCATTTGCAACTAACTGTGGTCCCGTCATTAATTGCGGGTTAACTACTTACAATTATTAATATGGGCTTTATTGACTCTTTACTATGACTTGATCCCACTACATAAATAAGGGGGTTAGGGTGGGACCCTAACAATTTAATAGACATCCCGCCAAACAATGAGAAATACACTTGGAGAAATAAAAGAGTGGGCAAAAGCAACATAAAAGAAAGGCTGGATAGAATTCTGATACAAGAAAACATAGTAGCAATGCACAACTCCATAAAATCAAAAATTTTACATAGCACAACATCTAGCCATAAACCAGTGACAATAGTCATGGGAAAATGGAAAATCGGGGACTGCTCCCGTTTAGATACAACGCATTTTAGGACAACAACACAAAAATCAGCGAACTAGTCAAAGAAGCATGGGAGCCAAGAGTAACAGGATCACCTCAATATATTTGGGAAACAAAATTAAAAATTGCAAGAACCAAATTAAAGGAATGGGCAAGAGCAAATGAAAAAAAAAAACGAGTTACAACAGAAAATGGAAAGCATGCAAATTGAAAAGAAAACATAGAAGAAGGCAAGCAAGATTATCTAAGAGAGAAGGAAATATTTTGGGAAATATATAGGAAAAATAGGAAAGAAGAAGAAGAGGCAAGATTGAAATTCAGAGGTTTGTGGCTCAAGGCAGGGGACAAAAACACATCATTTTTCCATAGTACAATGAAAATAAAAAGTGCAAGAAATCAAATAGAAAAAATTCAAGTTGAAAGCCAAGAGTTCAAAGGTGCAGAGGAACTAAAAAAAGTAGCCTATCAGCACTTTAAAAACTTACTCTCAGCCAACGAAGAAATGGTTGAGGGTGAAGATTTCTTAAAGCACAAAAAAAAAAAAATTTAAAAAGAACAAAATGCAGCAATGTGCAAGGATCCCACATAAGAAGAGGTAGTGGCGACCATATGGAGCTTGCATCCGGACAAAGCCCCAGGGCCAGATGGTTTCACAATAGCATTCTATAGATCTCTTTGGTATATCATCTGAAAGGATTTCTTAAGAATGGTGAATAATGTCTTCAAAAAAAAAAAATAGGAGGCAACACAAAATCTTCCTTCCTTGCTCTAATCCCAAAGGAAGCAAACCCCTCAACTTTCAATAGGTTTTTCCCTATCTCTCTTTGCAATTCATCTTATAAGATAATAACAAAAATAATTACAAATAGAATCAAGGAAGTACTTCCAATAATCATATCTGAAAACCAAGGAGGATTTGTGCCCAACAAGCAAATAATAGATAATTTAATTATTGTACAAGAAGTTGTATGCTCTAGTATGCTAAGGCAAGAGAAAGGCCTCATAATCAAGCGAGATATGGCTAATGTTTTTGACAGGGTCTGCCATTCATATCTAATGGTTGTCCTCCAGAAACTTGGTTTCTCAAGAGATATAATGGAAGTCATATAGGCATGCATTTCTACTCCTTGGATTGTCCCCCTCATAAATGGAAGGCCCGTGACTTCTTTCAAAGCACAAGAGGCCTTAGGCAAGGTTTTCCTCTCTCTCCTTTCATATATATTATAATGGCAGAAACTTTAAGCAGGGCTTTGGAAAGTCAAAGAAAGGGAAGAAACATCACCGGGATCAGAATAGCAAAAGGAAAAAACAATAAACCACTCACTCTTTGCTAATGACACATTGTTGTTGGGAGGGGCCTCAACAATAATAGCAAGGAGGTTCAAAAAAGTTCTGGATGATTTTTTACAGGTTTCAGGTGGGCTATTAAACAATACAAAATGCAGGATATATGGATGGAATACCCCCCCCCCCCCCCCCCCCCAGAACTATGCAAAGGATCTCACAAATCTTAGACATCCCTGTACAGGAAAAATGGACACACTTCTTCTACTTGGGACTTCCAATCTCAAAAGAGAACATGAAGACAGAAATATGGACTAAACAAATTGAAAAAATGAAAAACAAAATACAAAGCTGGGGCATGATGTGGTTGAATATGGCAGGAAGAGTAATACTAATCAAAGCACTCCTTGCAGCACTACCTATCTACCAATATGCAATAATCATGGCCCCAGCAAGTGCCCACAAACAAATGGAGTTAATCTTAAGAAGCTTTTTGTGGTAGGGGGGAAGCAAGAAGACAAAAAATTAGCCTAGCCAGGTGGGAGCAAGTAGTACTACCTTATGAACAAGGAGGACTATCAATATGGATATATGGACTCATGAATGCAACACTAGGAATGCAAATAGTATGGAGATTACTTACAGGAAAAGAGAGCTGGTGGAAAAATACTCTTTTATCAAAATATATGGATGGCACCAGGGAAAGCTTTCCTAATGGAAATATCCCAATAAGACAATGTACCCAAGTTTAGAAGTTGGTTAAAAAAACAATTCCATTAATGAGTAGATACATTTCTAAAATCCCAGGGAATGGAAAAACAATTTCGATTTGGGAGGACATAATCATGGAAAAAGAACCACTACAGACCCATTCAGAAATTGAAGACATACAAGAGTGGATGAAAGGTAAAGGTTTCAATACTTTACACTCAATCTCTCTATGGAACCAAAAGGAGTGGTAAGATTTGAAAATCTCAGCAATTCTCGCAGATCTGGAAGGGCAATGGAGCAAAATCAGGCAGCGCTTAAAAGGGGCTGCGCCAATCCACCATGATGAGGAAGATGAATATCTCTGGGACCCAAGCAGTGGACATTATACAATTAGGACTGGATATAAAATCCTTCAAGAACAACCAAATCAACATGATTGGGATTCTTGGAAAATAGCATGGAAATCAGAATGTTTGCCTAAGATCAAAATGTTCATCTGGACTCTTTTAAAAGGGAGAATATTGACCAGTGAAAACTTAAAAAAAAGGCTTTCAAGGTCCAACACGATGCCCATTATGCATGCAGGCTGAAGAAAATATACAACATCTTTTCCAAGAATGTAACTTTGCCAAAGAATGTTGGTAGCAGCTGATAAGTCCTTTGGAAATAAGAATAAATTTTGAAAAGCCCTTGCCAGATTTTCTTCAAACCTTTGAAAAGGCCTACCCATACACAACAAAGAAAAAAGCCACAATTCAGAGAATATGGAAATGCATTCCAATGGTTCTATGTTGACAAATACGGTTGACACGAAACAAGTGCATTTTCAAAAATCAAATCCCAAGGATAGGGAAGATCCTCTAAAAAACGTGGGGCCTAACTTCTGAAATACTCAATGTCAAAGGAATAGCTCCAATAGACTATAACACTCTACAACAGGAAGAGTGAGATTGGCTCAGCAAAACCATAATAAATAATAATGGGCAAAAAGGACAGAGGAAGACAAACTCATGAACTATATGGAAAATAAGAATGAGTGAAGAGGAACTGACAAACTGGAGGAAAAATCAGAATAGATACTATCTATATTTTGATGGGGCTTCAAAGCATAATCCGGGAAAGGCAGGGGCAGGGGGATAATCCTCGATCCTGATGGGAAAGAAAAGGTCACTTATGAATGCGGATTGGGACAAATCTCAAATAATAAGGCAGAAGCATATAGCTTATTGATGCGAACAAGAATAAACAAAAAAAAAAAAAGAGAAACCCAAAACCCTATCATAATAGGAGACTCAATCATAATAATAGAGGCAATGGTAAGAAACAAAAATCCAAGCAATGAGTTCATGAATAGATTTTTTAGAAGAATCAGGAAGAACTTGGAAGGCTTTGGCGATGTAATCTACAAACATGTCTTAGAATTCACAATCAACAGGTAGATTATTTGCAAACCAAGCAGTGAAAAAAAATGAAGGGCTTGTTCGTGAAAACCAGGAGGAATACCACAACTCTGTTCCTTAATAACCAACAAAAATCACAAGTATAAAGCTAAACCATTCCAAAGGAAAAATCACAATTACAAAAAAAATTAATCAGAAGATGACAGGTATAAAACAACAAAGTACACACCACTACAACAACAACCAGGAAATCATGGGAAAGCAAAGGGAAAACCATGCAACTTCAGACTTTAGCATGAGCAACAATAGTAATGAAGATAGTGATCCTAGTCACAAGAACCATGCTACAATTTATCTCATCGAAGGCAGGTTTCGGGTTGAGATACAACACTATAAGAATAGAGGATACATTCACAAAAATTACAACAGCAATTTCAGCGAGGAAATCTCCATTTTCCATGTTATTATAACGATACTTTGGTTTCAAAGATCCTCCTTGTCTTCTCTAATAGCCAGCAGTGTTTCCTCTATTTAGCACATAGACTTCATCTTAAGCCCCCTCCCTTCTTCTTACCCAGCTTCCTCTCTCCGTATCTCTTCTCTCCCTTCTCTCCCTCCTCTCATCGAGTGTAAACCCCTTCTGAGCATCCACGCCCTCCATCTGCCCCTCTCATTATCTCATCCCTCCTCCCCGACTGATATAACCAGACTTTGGCCGTCCTTCAATTTTGTCGTTCGCAGGGACTTTAGCTCTACCGGTTCACACGGGAAAAACCAGTTCGAGCACTTTATCTGAACCTCAAAAAGTCATTCATTTGCATCTATTATTACTATCAGGCCCTCTCTCCCAAGCCTCCTCCTCAAAGCTGCCCCCTCCTATCTCCGATCAAATCAGGATCATTGATTGGGCGCTCGATCAAACGGTCGTCGATTAACTGTTTCAATCCAATTTGCGCGACTCTCCCCAACCATCGATTTGTACTCATTGGATCGGAGGACTCCCACCAATTTCAGTAGACAACAAGCACGGAGATTACCCGCCCGAAAAGCGGTTTTCTCTCTCTCCTTTGATGCTACGTGTCGCCCGGTCAATGGAATCGAGCGACCCCTCCCTTTTACCACTTATGGTTTCTAACCTGCCCGAAATACCATCTCCGCATTTAATCCCGCCTTTCTTCTCGGTTAACGTGCAAACTTGTTTACGCCCGATGATCGTAGATCTCAACCATCGACGGTTGCGACGACTCCTCCAGTCTTCTCTTCCATCAACGCCTCTGGTTAATCCCCTCCGTTCATCCCATGATCCCAATCTTAGCGATTTAATCTTGGCCGCAACATATCCATCGGTTTACGCCAAAAGGAAAGTGGTCAACAACAGCAAAAGAAGAAGCATCTCAGGCAACAAAAAATCAAAGAAGCACAACAAAATTTGGAGCAGTAAGCAGAGACAAAGGAAGAACAAGCAAACAAATCAAATGGGACTCAACCCACTGAAGAAGAAGCAGTGGCATATCACAAAAACAACTCTTTGAGCAACGAAGGAGAGAACACGGGAAATTATGACAAGAGGAAATATCCAACACAGGAGCAATCTGTCTACAAGCCCTGAAAATCTGTCAAAGAGCCCATGATATGCAAATTTCTCTTTCTAGTAGGTCAGTTTGTTAGGCAGTACACTAGAATACACATAAAAATACATGAAGTCCTTAACACAAGCCCAGGAGAAGAGACTGCATTCCTATTTCATGGCTTAGATGTTTTTCATGGTACAGTCTTTTGTAATAGGAGCTTGCTCCATCAAAGCTTTTGGTAATATATAAACTACCCGACGTTGTTAAAAAAGAAAAATGAATAATTTGTAGTAAAATATATATGTGTGTGTGTGTGTGTAATCATTTTATATAATTAGGAATATTACCGTTTGAATTATTCTTTTTTGTTTTTGTATGTTTTTGCTATTGCAAGTCTGACATGTCTCATTGACCATTACTCTCGAAATGTTTCATGTAGTTTAGATATAATTTGGTTCTTCGAATCATTGGATTGATTTTGTATTGTAAGTGGAAAGTACATCTATATGTTCTTCCATTAGATCCCTCATAGTTCTGTAAAATCCCCCCTCCCCCCGCCCCCCTTTCATTAACCTCCAACACCACTCGAGATGAGCTAAGGACCAATTCATTGTTATTTAGATGTTCTATAGTTTTTCTTTTCTTAGAAGGACATTGATCTTTTCCTTCGTTGTTGTTCCCCGTAAAACATTAAACATATATGAATTAATAGATTGCTTAAAACATGTTGTCTAATATTCTTAAGTATATTATTAATGAAAATTAAAAAAAAACCTCATATCGAATAGTATTTCTTCATTCACCTGATTCATCATTTTGAAATTTTTCTATCAGGCTTTTATGTTCTTCTGAACTTAAATTAGAAATAATCTTATCGATCTTGTTCATTTTGCATCTCTTCATGACACAAACCAACCAATACATATTAGTTAAACTTACATATAGCTCAAACATATTAATTTTGTAAAGAATTTACAAAGAACTTGTCTTCTCTACTTTTTTTGATGTGTTATCACTGTGTTGATTAGTATTTTTGTTACTTCAGACCTTCTGAGACATTTTTTTTACCAATATACAACATGTAGCATTCAATATAGAAGTCATTAAATATATTTTATAAATAAATATAATAATTTTAAGCCAAAAAAGCTTTCTTAACTAATGCATTTATCTAAATAAAAGCACAAGTGCATTTAGAACATTAAACACACCCGACGTTTAATAGTTCAGACATACCATCATGGAAAATTAATTTTAAATTATAACGGTGTGATTTGTAAGGATAAACATGCCAAAATTATTTAACTATGTTATTTGGAATATGTGTGTCAGTGTGTTATATTACACCAGGAGCAATGATTAACATACTAGACAAAATAAAAGTATTATAATATGTCGTTGAGCTATGTTACACAGGGAGCATCGGTGCATTATATTACAAAGGGCACACCGTGGAACATATAGTCGTTTTAACAAAAAATGGAGATGAACAATAGGGTTTGGATCTAATTGAATAATTGATTCCTTACTTAACATGTCAAATGCCCTATAGTAAGTACACAAACCCATTAAATCTAAAATTCCTAAATTGAAAACCCTAATTGTGAAGTGTTATATGAAGTTAAACCCTAAGGTGAAATTTTGCAGGAAGAAGCAAGGGTTTGAGGTAAATATTGTTTTTTTTGGCCTTAAATTTAATTAAATTTGAATAGGAAAGCATATCGTAAAAAAATTTACTAGTAAAATCTATAGTAAATTTTTTATTATACAAGGTTTTTAATTTTGTTCATTATTTTATTTTATTTATTTATTTTTAATTGTGAATAAATCTAATAGAAATTTTAAACTATTTAACAAATAAAATTTAAGATTTTCGCTATCTAGGGTTTTGAGTGAATCACCATACCTTTCAACTTTTGATATTTCGGTGGATCCAAAATATTTTGCAGCTCCACAATGCTCTCTGTATGTCTCTCTTGCAAATGATCTCTCTTTTAATTAAACCCTAACATAAATTGTAAGATTTATTATTAGTAAAATAAACAATAAAATTTAATTTTTTTACTATGCAGGTTTTTGCCTGAATCACCATATCTTTCAGCTTCTAATCTTCTGAATAGTTATGCTGCTCCAAAGTATTTTGTTGTTGCACAGTGCTCCTGGTATGCCTCTCATGCAAATCACCCACTTGAAATTTTGGGTAAAATAATGAAATGGTGAATAACTTTTTACTATTTAAAAGACTTTATGAAAATAGATTTTGAAAAATCAATTGTCGATTGATTTTAAATTTTAAAAAAGGAAAAAAAAAATTATTTTTCACACATCATTGCGTTCGATATTCAAGTGCACCGGGATGTGTTTATACAAATAGCATGCTGGCATTACCGGGGCAACAAAGTTTTTTAACTCACTGACATGATACTTTTTTTCCTTCGAAATCTTGAAACGATGTGACTTCTATTTAAAAGCATTGGTGCTCTAATTGTTATAAGAGCACTGAGTTGATTGAATTCATTTTTATTTTTTAAAATGGGAAACAAGTGCATAGAGGTGCTGTTTTTTTTAAACGCGTCAATGCACTTTTGTAGAAGAACACCGATATGACAACATATTTTTTTCGGAATGTCAAAAACTAGTGTAGGTATTATTTGAACGTCCTGGTATTGTTAGCGTTTTAAATGCATTAGTGCACTTTGTTTTCATTGTAGAAATTACGATGTAGATTTTCAATTGTTTATGAAGTTTTAATCAAAATCACAAGACACAAACCTACTCTACTGCTCTACAGACATTAATTCACAATTTAGAATAAAAATATCAGACATGTAATAAGAAACCACACACATGCAAATAGTATTTTTCCCGAGGAAAGCAAGCTACTAAAAACCCCAATGTTTGCTTGCATTAATCTGATGAGTAGAGATGTATTACAATTTCTTTGTTCAATTGAGCACAACCTGCAAGTGCATAACCTATCTCTTTTCTCACTGAAAAGATCTAACTGAGACTTAGTAAATTTCCGCCTCTGCTTGAGCCCTTATTTCCTTGTGCAATTCCTCAGAAATTAGGTCCCTCTTATTTCAAAATCTCTCCAAAATGGATTGCGTAATTCCTAATGTTGATCATATGATTACATGTAACACCTGTACACTCAAGACTAGTCCACAACTAATGTTACACTGCCTTGGAATCTTCATCACAACTGGGGAACTCGAATTTTCTGCATGCACTAGAAATTTTGGGTTGATTGATCAATTAACTGGATGATCAGTGAGTTTGATGGAAGTCCCACTACTTAACTGACCTTCCACTAGCTCCTCCAAAAGTTGGAACTAGTTTAACTAAAAACAACTTGAGATAATTGACTTTGATTGCTACAAATTAACAATCACACATGCTTAACTGAACTCTAACTCCTCCAACTCTATTTACTGAGAAAACTAGGTGACACAAGCCATGTCACACAAGTTAACTGCATCCAAGTTGTCTGCTGATGTGGAAATTAGATTTTTCTCAATTTAATTAAGGAAAAATCAAATTGAGAATTTCTTACTGCATTTTTCAACAGTCCCTCTCAACAAGAAACGTATTATCATCCTCCCTTATCCTGCACTTGTGAAACTCGAACTTCCCTCTTGACAAGGTCTTTGTCAAAATGCCAACATCTTGTTCCTCTATTGAAATTTACTATAACAACATTATCCACCTCTGCACAAAGTCTCGTAAATGGTGATACTGAATACTTATAAGCTTGGATCGATCGTGAAAAATAAGATTTTGAGAGACATTTATGCAACTATGATTATCATAGTCGATCACAATTAGGTCCATCATCTAAACAAACAATCCAAAAAGTATCTTTCTCATCTAAATCGCCTCACATGTTGCTTGACTTGCATCCATGTATTTCGCTTCTATCGAGATGAGTGCCATAGATATTTGCTTCCTATTGTACTAGGAAACAATTGCAGATCCAACACTGAAAATTCCACCTGATGTACTTTTTTGGTGTGATGGACTCCCCGCCCAATCTACATCTATGAATCCACACATCTTCATTCCCTTTGTCTGTTTGTACCATTGTCCAAACTAGGTAGTGCCTCTGAGGTAACGTAACACATGTTTAGCTACCTTCCAAAATAATTTGGTTGGCCTAACCATATCTTGGCTCAGTTGGTTGACTACATAGCGTGTATTTGGTCGCATGTTCACGAGATACACGAGTGACCCATTAGGTGTCGATAAATGGTACCATCCACTTCCTGACCTGAAGTGGCATCCTCCTTCCTCCAGTTGGTCACTAGAGGTGTCTCCATGGGTTTGCAACTCTATGTGTCAGACCTCTGCAATGTCTCATTTGCATACTTGCCTTGAGAGACAAACAATTTCCCATCGCCTTGCCATAATTCCAACCCGAGGAAGTAGTGCATGAGACCCATGTACTTCATTTCAAATTATCTGATAAGTTCCTCCTTACAAGATCTGACTGGTTGTTCACCACCAATTAAAATTAAATCATCAACATATAAGATAATAATCAACAATTTACCTTCTACAAAACATGATAGAGGTTTTCATCTGCTTCACTTTTGGTGAAGCCCAAACCAGTGAGATAGTTACTGATCCCTGTGTACCAAGCACATGGTGCTTGTTTGATACTATACAACACTCGCTTGATTCTGCACACATGAGACTCTTGATCAAAAATCTAAAAGCCTTTTGGTTGCTCGTTGTATACCTCCTCCTCAATAGCTCAATTGAGGAATGTTGTTTTTAAATCCATCTGGTGGATCTTCCACCCCATCTGCGTAGCCAGAGCAAGAATTGATCTAATGGATGAGTACCTTGCAATAGGAGAAAATGTCTCCTCATAGTCAATTCCTTCAACTTGAGAATACCCCTTGGCCATAAATCTGACCTTGTACATCTCTATGCTTTTGTATGTTGCCTGCTTCACCTTGAAGATCCATCTCAAACCCACAACTAATTTATCTGTTGGTCTTAGGACCACTTCCAAAACATTGTTCTTTATAATTGATTGATATTCCTCCACCATTGCATCAACCCATACAGGTTGCTCTGCTGCTTCCTTGAAAGAGGATGGCTCAATCTCTACAAGCTCAGTCATTAGAGCCATGTAGCTAGTGTATCTATTAGGTGACCTTCTCTGCCTGCGCTAATTTGAAGGAGCACTCACATTCTTCCTCTCATCCCACACAAGTTGCTCAGCTTCCCTGCTTCTTTTCCTACCTTCTCTAGATTATTTTGCTTGAGTAGTTGTCTCCACTCTTTGCTCCTCAATTTTTGGTTGCTCCACAACCTCCCGAGGTTCCTCCTTTGGAGCTAAAATCTCCTCTTCTGGTGGGATCTGAAGCTCCCTCTCAAGAGAGCACCACATCACTTCCTCATCAAATTTTACATCCCTTTACACCACTGTCATTTTGAGGGATTGAAAGTACACATGCTAGTTGTGGGGAGTTTTTGTGTAACTCGCAAATACCCCCAATTCCATTGTCGGTTCAAGCTACTTCCTTGCTTCTTTGGAGACATGGCAGTAAATAGAGGCTCCAAAAATATTGAAATGCAACACATCTGACTTTCTCCCTGAGAAAGCCTCCTCTGATGTAATAATGCATGAAATATGATGAGGACTCTGGTTCTACAAATAGACTATTGTGTTGCATGCTTTAGCTCACAAATGAAAAGGTAGGCCTTGGTTATGTAACATTGCCCTCACTGCTATCACAATGTTATGATTCTTTCTCTCAGCCACCCCATTCTGCTGTGGGTTGTGGGATGTTGTCAACTCTCGTCGAATGCCTTCTTTTTCACATAAATTTTTAAATGCGTTCGACACGTACTCACCTCCCTTATCGCTCCTTGGAGACTTCACCTTCTTGCAGGTTTATTTCTCAAACAATGCCTTGAATTCTACAAACTTGAAGAATGTCTCATCTTTCTTCTGCTTGAAGAAGATCCAACACTTTCATGAGAAGTCATCAATAAAAATGAAAAAATATTTGTGTCTACTAGTGGAGGTTGTCGAGAAAGGTCCACAAACATCAGAGCGGATCCTTTCAAGGACCGCATGTGTTTTGTTGTCCCAATCATGAAATGTGTATTTTGTGTACTTCCCCAAAGTACATCCTTTGCATACATCCTGTTGCTCAAGTGCTCCTTTGGGGAGGCCTGTGGTTATCTGTTGCAAATCTTTAGGGCACCATGATGCAAGTGGCCAAGTCTTCTATCCCAAATTTCATTGACATTGCGACTCTGCAGCTTCTCTACCTTTGTGCTTAATGCAACACAGTCTTCCACATCTAGCTTATACAAGTTCTTCACATGAACCTTGATCTACTTCACCTGTCTTGTGGCTTTGTGCCTCAAGAATTCTTTCCTTTGTTGAAGATCACATCATAACCATGGTCTTCCAAAACTGCAACAAAGATGAGACTTTTCTTTAGGCCCGGAATGAACATGACATCCTTGAGCCTGGGGGGGAGCCTGAATCCCCTTTAAAGGTGACCGTAGCAGTCCTGGTTGTGTTATACCTTTTGTTGTCCCCCATTTCAATGTGCATCTGCAAGTCCTTTTCCTCCATGTCATTGAAAAAATCTCTACACCCTGTCATATGGAACGATGCACCTGAGACAAAGTACCACACATTCCCCATCACTGTGTTGGCCATGCATGCAATGAGGGTAAAGTCAAGCTTGAATTGTGAAGCCAAGGCTTCACCTGCTCCTCCTCCTGAGGTCTCCTTGCTTTCTTTTTTGTGTGGACACTTCGTGGCATAGTGTCTGAATTCATGACAATGAAAGCATTTAATTTTGTACAAATATTTCTTCTTGTCCCTTGGTTGGACTCTGGTTTGGATTGAGATTTCTTCCCTTTTCCCTTCTTTTCCTTTCCATCCAATGCAAAGTTTTCTTCATCCTCACCCTTGGATGAAGTTCCATCTCTGGTATTCCACTATATTTCCTCCTGTACCAAATTGGACCATACGTGCTCTAAATTTGGTAGTTTCTCCCTCCCGTTCACCGAATCTTGATATTTATGCCAACTCTTAGGAAGGCCTAGAAGGGCTAGGCTTACCAAGTCTTCTTCAAGAACATTAACATTGACCTCGCCAAGTTCATCACGAAATTGTGTGAACTTGCTTAGATACTATGGAATAGTGTCACTATTCTGCATCTTGATACTTCAAAGTTTATCCTTGAGCGCCAACTTCCTATGGTCAATATTATTTTTGAACAATTATGTCAGTTCTTTCCACATTGCAAATAAAGTTTCTTTTCCATGGAGGTTTGAGACAATGTTATCTCGTAATCCCTCTAAGATTATTCTCCTCACCTTGGCTACATATTTCTTCCACTGAGCAAGGTTTTGGGCATCAAAATCCGATGGGTTTACAACATTTGTCTTGATGTATTCTTACAATTCATTGTCATCCAATACCGCCTCCATGTGATCCTTCCATGCAACAAAATTAGAGGTTCCTTCCAAGGCACACTCTAGCCTTAGTCCATTCAAGGCCATCTTCTCAGCTCTGAAGAGATCCTTTGCACTGAACTCCAAATTCGAACCTCCTGAGAAACAACTTCGAAATTCCCGCTCTAATGTGAATCTGGCTATGATATCATGTAGAAATTACGATGTATATTTTCAACTACTTATGCGGTTTTAATCAAAATCACAAGACACAGACCTACTCTACTGCTCTGTGGACATTAATTCACAATTTAGAACAAAAATCTCAGACATGCAATAAGAAATCACACACATATAAATAGTATTTTTCCTGGAGAAATAAAATTGCTAAAAACTCCAATGTCTGCTTACATTAATATGATGAATACAAATATATTACAATTGCTTTGCTTAATTGAGCACAACCTACAAGTGCATAACTTATACCTCTTCTCACTGAGAAGCTCTGACTTTGACTTAGTCAATTTTTGCCTCTGCTTTAGCCCCTATTTCCTTACACAATTCTTGAGAAATTAGACCCTTATTATTTAGGAATTTATCCAAAATGGATTGCACAATTCCCAAGGTTGATCATTTGACTGCATGCAACACCTGTACACTCAAGACTAGTCTACAACTGATGTTACATTGCCCTGGAATCTCCGCACAACTAGGGATTTCGAATTCTCTTCATGCAATAGCTATTTTGGCTTGATTGATTAGTTAACTGGATGATCACTGAGTTTGACTGAAGTCCCACTACTTAACCGACATTCCATTGTTCCTCCAAAAGTTGGAACTAGTTTAACTAAAAACAACTTGAGATAATTGACTTTGATTGCTACAAATTAGCAATCACACATGCTTAACTGAGCTCTAATTCCTCCAACTCAAATTTATTGAGTAAACTGGGTGACACAAGCTATGTCACACAAGTTAACCGCATCCAAGTTGTCTGTTGATGTGGA
Organism: Pinus taeda; assembly: GCA_000404065.3. Taxonomy (NCBI): domain Eukaryota; kingdom Viridiplantae; phylum Streptophyta; class Pinopsida; order Pinales; family Pinaceae; genus Pinus; species Pinus taeda. Next base: position 18,023 of record APFE030857919.1, read on the forward strand.
AATTCGATTTTTCTCAATTTAATCAAGGCAAAATAAAATTGAGAATTTCTTGTTGCATTTTTCAAGCACACTGGTTTGGTTTAAAGCTATCTGAAATTTTAATTTCACATAAAATGGCATATTAATCTCAAATTATCCTTTATAATACATCCACATGAATTATAGTAGTTCATAATATACATTTTCCTCTTAAAGCCGCCTTATTTTTTAAAAATGGTTTGAAAACTATTGAAATTCAGATTGTGGTTAAATGGTTGTCGAGATTAATTTTGGATATGCACACAAATTTTTGTTTATGGTTTTTCTCAAATGCAGGGACAAAATCTTAATAATATATGCAAATGGACAATTCTTCAAATTTCAGCTCATTCCATATTGTTAGATCCGAGACTTTTGTGATCCATATTGTAGATAAATGTCTTTCGGATTAATCGCATCATTAGGATTTGGTAGACGTTTTGAACCAACTGATGTGGTTCATCCTCAGGACAAAGTGAGAAAATCATACAATCTTACAGAATAAATAGTAGGGATGCATCATAGCCAGGGTCAAAGTCCTTCACGGAGTTATCCCTTTCCATCTCTAGTGAGTTCAAATTTTATTTATATTTTGATTATCTAATTAAATTTATTTGTTTTTAATCCATGTATATTTGAACAAAAATGTATCCAAATTTGCAGGAACCTGATTTAGAATCAAGTTCAAATGCAGAAAATATTACTCCATATTTTCAAAAATGATGAAAACTCTTATTAGGAGCAGCTTATCGAAAGCAATTGGTAGATCAAAATGGACAACCTCTTCACCCTTCCAATTAGAACATGGCATCTTTGAGCCGCAATCCTAGATCAACGATGTTAATAATTGTTTAGTATAATGTAATTTCAACAAACTAATCGCATTGACGTGCTTAGTGATATCATTTATATTGATACTCGAAATGATGTGTTCCATCATGGTGGAGCGAGGGTTTCAGAAGATGGCATTACTGCAAACCCTAGTTATTGGTTTTGGCGCACCCTTCGTGTCTCTACCATCTGCCTGTGACTAGGGCTAGTTTGCACACTCCCCACTTGGTTGACTCCCTCCCCTGCTATTGTTTTCCTGCTTCGTTATCTGGCATCGGGGTCATCAGTTGCTGTCTGGGCAATTGTGTGTCGGCACTATTTTCTAGGCAAATTTCCCCTCGCGCTGTTAGTTGACATGGAGGAGGACATGGTTGATTATACTGAGGACCCATATGGCTTGGTGCCCATCTAGATGGTTTTCCCCCACAACTGTCGGTCACTTCTACCAACATTTCATTGTAGATTCCCTTGTCGTTGGTCCGTGATCTGTGGGTCTATATGGTGCCATATTACCCCTCTTTTTTCTATTATGGCTCAATCGTTTCACCCATCGACTGGTCCATCCTCTTCCTTGCTGTCGACTTCTGGGTTTCCCGACGATGTTTTTTTCGCTCCCGGTCCTAATTTCTCTCTACCCTCCCCGACTTCGTTACAGTTTCTAGCGACCTATTTGGACCCATCCTCAACTTCATTCTCTCTGGATCCCCCTGTTTTCCCTCCTTTGGGAACCATTTCCCCCTACCCTACCCGGTACAGGACCCTCATATCCCCCCATCCACTCAACCCTCATTTTCCATCTTGCTTCCCCTGCTTTCAAACCCTCCCACCTTGGGCTTTTTTTTTGGTACCCCTCCCCCTCTCCCGGACTCGATCGGGGGCCCTCAGGTGGGTTTTGGTACTGCTCCTTCCCCCTCACCATCTGTTATTCCTACTACTGGCAAACTAGGCCGACTGACGAAGAAGTACAAAGGATTCAAGGTCGGGACTAAGAAGATCTCTCTCATCTTCAACGATGATCTCTAGATGGGTGACGTGCTCGACACCTCTGACCGGGTTTTGGTTGGGCGGGTCTATGGCAAAGCATACTTAGTTGCTCGTCCGCGTCAGTGGATTCTGGAAATTTGGGGAAAGTTACTTAATGAATTGCCATCTATGGTAACGCTATCTAGTCATTATTTTGCGTTACGCTTTCATCACCCTGAGTTCATACCTTGGGTATTATCAAAATATTGGCATATTGAATTTGCTCCGGTACTACTCAAACGATAGAGTTCACTCTTTGATCAAAAGCGTGAACACTTGGGGGCTAGCCCTATTTGGGTTTGTCTACTGGGATTACCACTTCACTTGTTGTCAGAAGATGTTTTTAAGAGAATTGGGAATGCCCTGGGTACATACTTTGACTATGACAAATCCTACATTGTCACTGGGAACATGGCTATGGCGCGCATCTTGGTGCATCTGGACACAAGAGAGGGACTAGAGGAGAACCTGCAGATTCATTGGAGAAAGACATGTCGTGTTGTAGATCTAACCCAGAAATATTATGAAAATATAAATAAACCCAAGAATAACAAGATCTGAATAGATAGAAATGCTTCTTTATTATCAAACCCTTATGGTAGGGCAACACCATACATTCACTCCTTAAGGAAGGAGAACACTCCACAAGCCATATGCCTGTTCATACAATAATACTTCTCTTCATATCTCTCCATGTGGAGTCTCTAGCCTCTATATAAGGCCTCATACATACAATACCATGCATCATTACCATGTTTCCTCATACCATCAACTAATACCATGGGCCCCTTACATTATTATTAACTACTTGTGGTCCCTTACATGACATGGGTTAACCACCTTATTTATTACTATGGCCCATCCCATTATTACATTATTACCTTGGGTACCTCCCTTGGTACCCATATTATCCCCCCTAGGTATATAACAACAGACTCCCGCATTAATAAAAAATATGGCCATTTTTTTCACAGTAGTCCATCTGAACTCGCAGACCAGTCCTACAACCCTGGACGCCCATGCCCTCCCGAGGATGTGCCTCAACCTCTTGGGCCTCTCCCATCTTCTCATCTTCTTTGACATCTAGTGGGGGAGGAGGCATGTCCCTATCGAATGTGCTGATATTTACAAAATATATAGTACAAAGAAATAATTAGGCAATTTCATTAAATAATTTAATAAAACAAGTTAAATAATGTGCTAGAATAATTTTTATTCTAATTTATTAAAACAAGAAAATGAAACTAGCTAATTAATTTAAAGAAAACACTAATATTACCTCTATCATCTGGAGGCTTAGCTGATGTGAAGAATATGTTGGGACACCCTCTCCAATCAATCCCCACGCATGGAAATGCTAACGTGACAAATGCATGGCATCCTCACTAGCCAGTAGCGCCAATGCCTCGGGAGAAATCCTAGTCGGATACTTTGGCATGCCCCTCTTGGGCATGATCTGCCCCCACATGTGCATCCAGACCTCAGTGATCGACCTAGGAGGGTGACGATCAAATGTAGGGCTCGTCTTTGGAAACCTCTCAAAAAGTAAACAAAAAACCTCAAAAGCGAAAGGGGAGGTCTCCCTCCCATGTCTCAATGCACGACATCTATCTAAAGCATTGTAAAATTGCCTCGAGAAAATGGCAGACCATCTGATGCAACACGACACCTAAATCAAATAATTAACATAATACAAAAGAGGGAAACTAATGTGTTATCCATCACTACTAGAGTGTGCAATTGTGTTGACTAATAATGAGAGGTGCCTAACCTCCTCTGCAGAAAAAGAAGAAATCTTTAGTTGTCCACCATGAACGTGAAAATTCGATGGACGGACCGCATGAGGCTTGACATATCTCTGAGTGTACGCAAGCTAACTCCCAGTTGCAACCCCATGGGGGACATCATGGAACTGGGGAATATCACCCCCTCCTAAACAAGCTAGTGATAAATTATATTTCCTCCTCAGTGGGCCTATTCCATGTTGCATGACTGACACGAAAAGCCTGCTCTTCGACATTCCATCGGCAAATCAGATGCACCAAAAAGACAGAGTGCACCTTCAAGGATGTAGCCTCATCATAGTACTTTAGGAGGCCTAAATTACTCAAGAGCTCTTGGGTCATTGCAGTAATAGGGCGAGGATATAAATAACTTTCCCTCTATCTGACCTGCCATGTTCAGACCATATTGTATGGGTCTACCTGCTCCTCATGCTCCTGCTGGTGTTCCCTCTGCTGGCATCTCTACTACATGATTTACATATAAAATACATCAACCTCATACATAAATTACATTTTTTTATTAAATGAAACATGTTTTTATAAATATGGAACATAATTTTTAATTAAAAAAAAGCACCGGTGCGCTCAAAACACAGTTATGCACCGGCTTTGGCGCACTTTCAACTATAACTGCACCACTACTGGTGCACACATAAGCGTAATGTAGCAGGTTCACAATTTTAACTTTTGATAATGGTGCATAAAACTTGTGCACTAGTGCGAATGGATAACCTTTTCGCATTGGTACGGAAGGTTCAGGTTATCGAACGCACCGAGCTATGGCTATATTTTTAAATATTAAATTTGTGATGTGTTTGGTAAATATAAATGCACCAGGCGTGACACACTGATGTACAATTTGTCACATCAATCCCAATGCTTTTTAGTTTACAAAACACACCGCAACAATGGCAGTGCGTTATGTTGATGCACCAACTTGTAATGCACCTTGTAAATATACCTTATGCACCACTATCGATGCGAGTTGAACACATCAAACACATGTATAAATTCTCACTGTAGATCAACAGATTATGCAATATACTAAAGCAAAATACAAGATCTACTTCTACAAACAAACTTTGTGGAAGCTTAATCAATTTGAGCTAGATCAATCAGAACACATATAACAGAGAAGAAGAAATCATATACATGAAACACAGAAGAATACTCTAGGGAAAGCCTCAGCTAAAAACCCCGATCTCTGTATTATCATACAAGTGGAAATATGTCCAGATTACACAAAGCTTTAGCTCACAAGCTATCCAGCTCTCAGTACAATCCCTCTGCTGCTCATAAACAGTCAAAGGCTTCTCACAAACGTTCCCCTCTTTCCTTCAAGCCTCTTATTTCCTTTCATAGTTTCTCCTGGGGTCCAATGCTGCCACCTGTGTGAATTCACCTCTCACACAACACACTAAACTCAAAAGTAACTGCGCAGTCCTGAAGGAGATAATCCCTTCTGCATGGATGAGTTTCCTATATAGGAAAAATCCTCCAACTAATAGTACATTGTCCCTTCCTCTGATCTCAACTGGGTCTCTGACTGAACTGACATGCATGAGTTATTTATGAGAGAATATTCAGTTATCTAAAGTGCAACAGTTACATGCATGCATGCATTAACTAACTGAACTCACAATTAGTTCAACAAACTATTTGAACTAATCTAACTGAACTTAACTCAGATAACTGAGCTAACTAATTACAACTCATCCTGATCACTTTAATTATATGATAACTTCCTCAATCAAAAGGAAAATTGTTGCATGTCTTCACATAGACTTCATGTTTGAGTTTCTCCAACTAATTAACTCAAGATGCATTAATTAATTAATTATTTTACAAACAACTTCTAAGATCAAATTGGAATTTTACTTCAGGGACTAACAAAAATTGGAATCTATCTCGAAACACTATTTATAGCAATGCTATTTTTAGCACTTCCATTTTTCATTCCTTGTTGTTATGTCCAACACTGGTACCTGAATTGCTGTTAACAACAGTGCTATTTTTAACATTTCTTGTTGCTATTTTCAACAACACATTCCATGGTGAAAAAATAAATTGAAAAACGATGGAAAATTTAGCCTATTTTACAATTCTAATCCGCTAAAAAATTAAATTACAAAAAAACATAGAAGTTACCTGGACATTTTCTTGTCGGGGAGGCATTGTGGATATGTAATGGAGAAAAGCAAATTTTAAGATGGTTTGAAAAAAATGAAAACTCAAATAGTGAGGACGGTACGGAAGGATGGCCTACAAGAGAAGCATCGACGTCAGGGCACTTGCATGTGGCAAGTGTGGCACCGGTGCTTTATAGCTCTTCCGCACTGTAGATTGTAAAACTGAAAATCACGGTTGGACGGTATTTTTTTTTAACCATCCTTAGGTGAGTTTTTCTAAACACACCAGTGCAGGATATATCCATAAGCACCGCATATTTTTTTAATTAAAAATTACCGTGGTGCTTTTCTTGAGACACCTCGGGGTGTTTCTATACAAGTACCGCACCGGTGCTGTGTTTTTACTATAGCACCGCTATTTTTTTATAATTTGAAAACCACCTAGCGGTGCTCTTTATAAGATGCCCCAAGGCATTTTGTTCGTTGTACCACACCAAGGATTCGTTGGAAATAACACCGCATTTCTTTAAAATTTAAAACTATAGTGGTGCTCCTTGCTGGTATGCACCAAGATGTTTTACTATGTGAAGGGCAACTGTGCTATCGACTATTCAAGCACTGGTGTGTGTTGTTATATAATGTACCGTGTTTTTTTTCATATAAAAATAAATTATTGATGGTGCACCTTGTTATTTGTAGCGTCGGTGCTTGTATGGATAGTAAAGCACCGATGTGTTTGTATATTTTAGACGCACTGTTAAGAAAACATCTGCTCGCCCACCTCTTCTACAAATAAATTTTTGGGCTATTTTTATAGGGGCTTCCGCAAAAATCTCCACTAGAGAGTGTTTTCCTTGTAGTGTATACTTGTCAAATGGGATTGAATTTGACAAAGGGATACATTGTTTCATGGTGGGGCAGACTTGTACTCTTTTAGCCTACATGATGCTCAAAAAATGAATTCATTTTTTCACAATTCTTCTAGAACAACCTAGGAGATATATTGGCATGTGAGAATACCTGTCGATGCTACAAAAAATCAACACTTGTCTTTCATGGCCTATCATCTATCTAATGCCCTCAATAAAAATCCCAAAGAATGGCTAGAAACAAAGGGAAACTTGTATGTCTCATCTCATAAGCATCCTTCTAAGCAACCACATATAACTTCAATAGAGAAATGGATCAACTATAATCAAAGGAGCCCATTCAAGTTCCTTGGTAGTGTTGGGGAGAAAGACTCATTGGTGCCGTCAAATACCTCAAGAGTTTTAAAGGAATTCCATGAATAAGACAATTCCAACACAGAGAAGGAGGAAGAATTGAATCTTGACCACCTTGAACTTATGGTTCCTTCTAGTGATTTATCCTCTTTCATGACACAACTAACACATCATCAAATCAACATCTAAACGAACAATGTAAAAAGAGATTCTCACAAGGCAACTCACATCACTCAATGATCGCATAACTTCCTTGTATCTCTGAAGATCAATCATATTGCGCTTGTTAGTGTTATCAATGTTTATGTATAGTTCTTACTGACACTCCAATGTTTCATCTTTTTACTTGGATGGGATGATGTTTCTCTATTAATTCTCATGCTCTACCTTCTTGAACTGTTTGTATGTTGTTGTATTTTATCCTCCTATTATAAAAAATTTGATCAATCAAAAGAACATCAAAGCTTGAATATAAAAAACATTGTGAAATAAGAATGTGATAATGTGGAAAAACCACAAGGCAAGTAGTCCGATAAACATCATGAGATAATAATACCCACAATATGAGTGGGGTCATCATAATCATTAAGAGTAGGGTCCCACATAATCATCGAGGATGCATCATCCATGTGTTGATCCCATCCATCATTAATATTTGCAGGAGGCTTGGTGTTATCATAAATAACAAAGGCAAAATTTGAGAACTTCTTATCATTCCTCATTGGGGTAGGAGGCATGTTGCCACTTCACAAGACTTTGTTGACAAGAGTAAAGTGGATTTAAACCCAAATATAGGGAGACCTACTCCAAACTCCAAAATTTGTTGAAAATGTTCCATTTCTAAGTGAATATTTCATACCTACAAAATAATCTACAAGGACATATGAGCACATGTCATGACATTATCATACCATGAGTAAGTGTGAGAATGCTCTTTTGCCATTAAACAACACAATATTATGTTTCTTTGGTTAATTAAATCACTTTAACATGAAGTAATAGCTATGCATAATGAAATTCAAGAGACCAAGGGAGACAATTGCATAAAAGAGTAGCTTTCCATGTAATGGAGACAAAGAGGTATTGTTGACATAAGATTTGGACCTAAGGGCATGCTAACTTGTTTAAGGGAAAAAACCATAAAAAGATGTTGAAACTCCCTAGCTTCCCCATGTTTGGGACAACACATATTTTACACACCTAGGCAAGTTAGTCTTTTGTCCATTGTAAGACATCCTATAAGAAAAAGTTGGACGAAGAGGGCCTTCTTTGGCTCCAAGGCTAATTTCCACAAGCTCTTTTTTAGAATAACCATATTTTTTTTTTGTATTTTAGATGTCAAAGTTTGTTCACATGAACATTCGACCTAAGCTTTAAATAAATCTATTTATAACTCCAAGCAAGTCTACATTTAATAAAGGCTATGGGTTGCCCCATTTATAGCCTTGCCACCAAAACTTGGGTGCGTAGAGGCTTTTTTTGAACCTGATCATTTATAATGAGGCCCTACCCACATTTCAAGATGAATTCATTTGTATTAACCAACAAAAGCTTGCATTGAATATTCTATCAAGGGACCCATTGTTTCATTTTCTTATCAAACAAGTAGTTAATCTTTATATATATATATATATATATATCCCTTTTAAATGACCACAGGGTCAAGAACCATGTTGATTCATCCAACAACTTTCCTTCATACAAAACCAAGGGTGATGAACAAATGCAATGATTATTTAAGACAACCCATAATGTAGTGACAATGCTCTCTATGAAAGGAGGTGTTTTATGTATCCCAAACCTTCTAAATGCTCTAGATCATGAAAGTACCATCATATTAATAAGATTAAGGGTAACCACCAAGGTTTGTAAAGGGATAAATTTGTTAAAACACCTTATTTTAACAACTTGTTCTATTATATAGTAAATTTTACCTGAAAATACCCACATGATTAGTCCTTTTTCCCAAGGGATCCCTTTAAATGACATTATCCCCAAGGAAAACATTCCATGCCTCATTCTTACTCATGACTCTACTTGCCCATTTGGCACATATACCCTAAGTTTAAGTTATATTATTATGATATCAGAACCACAACATTCACAAAGAGTACAACAAAATTCCTAATTAACCATGTGAAATCCTTTGCATTAGAGGTGTTAGCCCAAAGGATAATGTAAACACACCAATCCAAATCCGAGATAACATGAAATGGTGATAATGGGGAAGTGACCTAGGCACATAAAACCAAAAACATAACAAATTTAATAAAACTAATAGTTGTGGGATCATAATTCATAGAAAATTGAACAAATTGTCTTAATGCAGGTGGGGAATTAGAGTCACAAAGCTCTCAACTACAAATAGACTTTAACCATGAATGCAACCTAAACACAATTAAGTGAATGTTTGAAGACAATAGGCCTTTCCATTGTGGGCTACTCTAATCAATTATTTTTTTACATTAAGGGCATAAAAGAAATGCATACTCTCATGTAGTCAATATCACCGTAATAAGTGGAACAAAAAGACCTAAAGAGGGAAAAAAGCTACAAAGTGGCTAATCCCTACCTTTAAATTTGATTTAGTGATTTGTGTTAAGTTGTATGTTATAGAAATCTCATGTTTACATCAATTTATTAGTCACAACACAAATAACATAAGTCACTCTCTCATCATTGACCTTTCCTAGTAGAAGTTGTAATGATGGAGCATGTAGTTAGATAATCATTATAAAAAAGAAAATATTAGCCATGTATACAATCACATATTTTATGTGATGCAACTTGAATTGAATTATCCAGTGACATGTTGAAGTGGGTTTATTAATTGAATTTCATAAATCAAAATCCGACTCTAGTGACCATTAGGTTTGAACAACAACAAGACTACTCACAAAATGTTGAAAAATACTTGCCATGGGCCTGAATACTAATAAAGGTTTAGGGCAGTCATGCTTTGACCTAATTTGTACTTTGGTAGGGCAAGCAATTAGCTTAAACATGACATATCAAATTTTATTGTGAGGTCAATAATCCAAAATGAACTTAAACACATGGTAAAGAAATATAATAACACAATTTAATTAAATTATAATTAGGTCAAGCAAACCTTAATTAACACCACTTGTTAATGTTACATTTATTAACTTATATTGCAAAAAAATAATTTTAATATTAATGCATGTGTTAAACATTTTCAAAAATCCATCTTAACTCTAAGGAAACAAATAACAAAATGAAAAATTTAAAAGTACAAATATTAATGTAGATAATGTTGGGTATGTGTTATATTCTTTGCACGACTATCCCCACATGCTATTCGTATGCACTAGGCGTAACACCAAAAAAAATGTTTGATATTTTTTAACATTCATTTTTAGTGGTTTGAGCACATGATATTCACTTTGAATTGTTTTGGGGGTGCATAGTGGTTCAACGCATGGTTTTGTAATTCTAATTAAAGAACTATAGTTGTGTCATAATCCATGGTTAATGGATTGGACATTTATGGATCTTACAACATATACATATTTTATTGAAACATTGTGAAGAAAAATTATATTGAAAAATATTTCTAGATTCCTTTATTAAGGTTTCTAAGGTGAAATATTTCTATTAATGTGTGTGTCATTAAATCTTTTCTGTTTTTATTTTTAGAATCTACTTGCAACAATTAACCATACAACATATAAATGGTTTGAGATTGTAGAATTTTTATAACACAAAATATACCAAGAATTGTATTAAAGGTAGCATTGGAATGCTAAACCATTAAACCAAAATCAATTTTCAATTTGATTAAGCATTGAGTTTGAACCAGAGATGAAAAGAGACATTATTCTCGAAAACCGAGCATTGGTTGACCAAGGAAGAAATAATACAAGGGGAAAATCCAAAAGAAATGAATCATCAAACCGATTGAAGAAAGTAATGTCCGCTAAAAAGATCTACTAGTATTTGCTATATGTCATACATTTTGTAAGCTCAATGAGTATAAGAATAATGAGAAGTTCGTTTTATAAAAATAACGAGAAAAGGAGAAAAAAATAGGTATTTTGTATTTCACTAATTTAATATATTTATATTTTAAATTTAAAATAAGATGAAATAAATGTGAAAACATAGTTATGAATTTAGAGCTTAATGTTTTAGAAGTTGGTATTGTAACAAATATTTTAAAATTATGATTGTATATAATTGTATGGGATATCTATAATAATAAATAAATAGACAAAGTTTAGTTAAATTATTGGATGTTTTGGCCTTTTTAGAAGTATATTTCTTGATCAGTTTAATCTTATATCTAGCAAAGAATTGTAATCAAAATAATATAAAATATATTTTCTTATTCCATTGGAAATATCAACAAGTGAATTTGATCAACCAACTTAAAACGTGATTGAGTACTTAATAATGCAATTGATCAGCCCCAATGGATAGCTTAGTTGACCGAGTACCTGTTGCTAAGTACCTCGCCTATCGGGAGGTCACGAGGTTAAATCTCCTTGACGCCTTTAGGGTTAGCTCAGTTGACTAAGTTCTTGTTGCTAAGTACCTCGCCTATCGGGAGGTCACGAAGTTAAATCTCCTCGATGCCTTTAGGGTTAGGCCTTGCTAGTTTGGTCGACGGTTTGATCCCTTCGGGTTGACCAACCTAGATTTCTCTGTGAATGTAATGCAATTGATCTTTATTATATTAAAACTACTTTTTGAAAAATATCATAAAAGAAACCATGTTCATTTGTAATGACAATTTTTTATATGATTACTAATTCATACAATTCCATTTATTTTGATGATAAAAATATTTTAGAAATATTATTTTTTAATTAAATTTTGATATATATAGTAATAATTAATTATGAAAATTTTAAGTTTGAATATTATTTTAAATAATTTTTTTTCTCAAAATATTTATATATAATATAAAAATAATTATTTATATTAATATAAAAAAATAATTATTTATAAAATTAAAACATAAATCCTATATTAGATTTTAAATGAAAAATATTAACCTTTAATTACTTAATTAATTAGAAAAAAGAAAAACATATTTACGTACTTGTATCTTGTTTTAAAATAAATACATATAAGGTTAACCAAAAGAATAATTTCAAAGAAAGAAATAAATGAAAAATTAATATTAAATACCTTAAGAAATTAAAATAAAATAAATTTGATCTAAAATAAAATAAATTTGATAATTGAAATAGTAGCTTTTATATATATTCAACAATCAAAATGTACCTTAGACATTAAAATCCTTTGACAAATTTATAAAGGTATTTATGTAATAAAAAGAACGAGAGATCCGGAAATTAAAATCTCTTTATAAAGGTATTTATGCTATAAAAAGTATGCCAAATCCCATAACGTGGATCACTTATTTCTAAGCACAAGAAAAGGTAAAAATGTTGTAGCAAAAACGGTAAAAATGTTGTAGCAAAAACGGTAAAAATGTGACAACAATGTATAAAGGTATTTAGCCTTGTCTCATTTTCAAAAGATTTGAGTTGGTATATAATATAAATAAATGATATACATAGTACCTACAAATAAAAATCCTTTGACAACGTATTTAGCTTCAAAATTGTGTGTTGGTGTATTATACAAATAAAATAAAATAAATTACACCACCATGCATAATATTAATAAAATATATATACTAAAGAAATATATGCAAACATGATATGGTCTTTTGTGTTGAGTGATAATGTGTTTAGTTGAGTGATAAGACATTTATCTTGCTTCCACATGATGTTGGGATGAAATACGTGAAAAATTAAAATATTATTTGAGAATTCAACCATTTGAATGGGCGTCTAAGTCAAGTAATTTTGTGTAAATTTAATATTCTTTCATATTTTCCTTTACAAAGATCAAAAGTTAATTCCACAAACGTGTTAGTGAAACTAGTAGACTAGTCTCTTGTTTACAAATCATTGCATGATGGCTCAAAGTTAAAATGAATTTACATTAATTCTTAGTATGTGAGCCTATACACGGGCAAGTGTATGTGCACACATGCCAACTCATTATTGAACGTGATAAAAATTACACCTCACTCATATTAAACAACACACCAATAATATATATATATATAATTGACAATGAAACAATTTTTAAATGTCATGTTCCAATTATATATATATCTATATATAATATATATATAGGAAATACAATTTTTAAATCTCATGTTCATTTCTATATAAACATTTAAAAATGATATTATCTACATATATTAAGATATATTAACAATTTTGAATGAAATTTAAATAAAAAAGAGTTGTTTTCAATTATTTTCCTTATAGTATTTAGATAAAGTTGATTTTAAGATATTTTATTTAAGAAAAATATTAAAATAATTTACTTTTAATAAATATTGACATATTCTTTTAATATTAGTTTCTTTTAATATTATATTTAAATTCTATATGAACATAAGAGTTACAAGTCTCTTTCATATTGACTTGTAAAAAATAGATGTTGACAAGAAAAGAAACCAATTTATTTTAACTATAAAATAGTGTAATGATAACATGTCAAATCAATAAAAGTTGTTAATGACATTTTAATTATAAAATAATTTAATGATAACATGCCAAATCAAATATTCACAAATCATAAGATTGATTGAAATTTGCTCATAAATATTGATATTGG
>APFE030857919.1:31769-49027 GCA_000404065.3 Pinus taeda
GAATATTCTTTTATTATCAAATTATCTTAATTTAAATATGTAAATTCTATGTCAAAGAGTTATACACTTCTTTTATATTGACTTGGAAAAACTATATTCTCACCAAAAAAAAAAAAACTAATTCATTTTAACTATAAAATGGTTTAATGATAACATGTCAAATCAATAAACAAATGTTAATGATATTTTAATTATAAATTTTTTAATGATAACATCTCAAATCAAATATTTACAACTCATGAGATTTGATTAATCTTTGGTCATAAATATTGAGATTGATATATGTATTAGAATGACACTTTGGTAGAATATAATATATAATTACCTAGGCTGAGACCTCCTGCTGAGAGCTCCTGCCGAGACCTCTGGCCATGACCACCTGTGATTCTCTGCAAGCGTTCTGAGGGCTTTGGTTGGGCTGTAGTGATGACCAATAGAACTCGAAGTTTCATCGAGGAGGCGTCGGTAGGTGGACACGTTTCCTGAGTCTACACCTTTTCCGTATTACTGAATCCTCCTCGGCTACCACCCGTATGGCTACTTTTCACCATCTGCTCGGTATAAATGCAGGGAATTGTTCTGGATTACAGCTTCTTCTCTTTCTCGTTCCTGTATGCTTTTGTGTAGGGGAGGGTGGCAGCCCATCTCTGTAGCGGCTCCTCCTTTACCGAAACCATAATTCTGAACCTCGCTGTCACTTTAGTTCTCTTCCTTTGGTGATAAGGGTTATTCGACTGTCTGTTTATGAACACAGGCGTCCGTTTCAGCGCTGCAATCTTCCTGCTTCCTAAAAGCCAGGTTTTTGTTTTCCCGCAGTCAAACATCCCTGAATTCTTGTCTTTAATTGTCTGACAACTTAGCCTTTTGTCTGTTTTCTACTGTCTGACCAAGCATCGTTTTCGTTACTGGCATATGTGACTGCTACAACCTTGGCCATTACCTATCAGAATTTGTATAAGGTGTGTCTCGGTTTCTTGGAATGATCTCGACAAATCAAGGGTTTTGGGTCGTGGTGGCACTGGTCTGGTGATGGTTCTCGCGGTGACGACATGCTATCTACACCTTACCTTTGAAGGTTAGTTTTTCGCTAAGCTCTTACTGTTTTTTGTTTTAATTTCCTGAGCATAAAGCAGATGATAAAATAAGGCCGGTGATGTAGTTTCTATGGTATTCCTGTTCTCCATGCTCGTAGTATAAGGTTAGGTTGTTTTAATGTCTATGTGTATGCTTCACACAGTATTATCAGGTATCAAGGTGTTACTAAATAAAATTGCATGGGTTCAAAACTATTGGGTTATATCTAAGCCGTGTCTAGATTTTAGGTTCACGATAGGACATTGGTGGTGTATATGTGAGTATTGTTATTGCTGTTGCATTGTTTTACCGAGCTTTTCATGAATTCGTTTAGACAACCCTCTAGTCTTTCTATCTCTCTGGTTTTTCTGGGGACGAAAAAATTATGGTTTTGAATTTTTCCGGGATCCGGGGAGGATGACACAGGAAGGTACATTATGTAAATGTTTTCCTGCTAAAGTACGCCATCGTTGTTATCAGTATCTAACCTATCTCTGGAAAGTAAGTTTACCTTTCTAAATATCTGTTAGTAGATGATATTCCCTAGGTACTATTATTTTCAGAAAGATTGAGAATGATATTTCTTACCCTTCCTTCTGTTAGGCCTTTTATTTTGGGAAGTTTCCGTATGTTAAGACCATGCCTAATCTTATCTGGAATGTACTAATTAGTCTTTTCCCTTTATTTCTTGGTCTTTTCCCCATCAATTCACACATTCAGATTGCTTGTCCTCTCCTGAAAGCTAGTTTTGTTGGTCATTGTTTTTTCTAAGTTTTTGTAGAGATATTTTCCGACGCGTCTAACACGTCCGCTATGGTGCGGGCCACCATGGAAGCTGAAGCAATCTATTGCAGACCTATCAACCCGCATGACTGGCAGTCCTCTCTGGCTGATCTTTTGATCCCTCAGCCATCTCTGTCTCTTCATAAGCAAAATCGTGGCAGACAAGACTATCCGCGGCTCAAGCAGAACCATCGGTTTGCTAAGATCGTCCCACCTCCCTCGGCCATCAAGCTGGATAGCATCTTTCTTGCGGATAGGATAGCCAGTCTTCAAAATCGTGTGTTAGTAGGTCGGTGGCATTTTCCGGACATGGATGATGCTCAGATGAGATCTTGGCTCTGCTCTAAGTGGAATTCTCTGTTGGGGTACATTCCCACGATTGTCAGGCTCATGAAGAACTGGTACAGTTTCCATTTCTTAAGTACGCAGGATCTGGAGGTAATCTGGGCTCTTCCTTGGGTCCATGAAAAAATATTTCTAGGACTCCATAAATGGTATATTGGTTTCGACCCCCTGCGGAACACCCCATTAAACAATCTCATCTAGGTCAAATTACTAGGCCTCCCTATTCAATTATGGACAAAGGAGACGCTTACTGATATAGGGAATGCCATAGGGAAATTCGTCTTTGTGGATCCCAAGTGTCTTGGGGCAAAAGATAAAAGGGTAGCATGGATTTTAATTGAGAAGGAATATAGAGGCGGGTTTCCTGAGCATATTGATCTTAACTGGGGTGGATTAAATTTTCAACAGAGACTCGACTACTGGGGAGTGCCCTTTCGCTGCTCTATCTGTCATAAAACAGGGCATTTAAAATGGAACTGTCCACGGCACCCGAGAGGAATCTATTGTGAAATCCTTTTCAAATTTGTCAGATAATGAGTACAGTGAAGTTGGGGGGGAAGGAATCAGTTCAAGGGAACGGATACTACAACAAATAAGTGCTCTCCGAGTTTGTCTAGAAGCCTATCCAAGAAGACTGGACTGTCCTGGGAGTTTTATCATCGGAACTCTATTTCTCCTAAAGAGAATCTGGCTGCTCGTCAATCCATTCCTAGAACTCAGTCTCTGAGTATTTTTAGCCATACTCTTAATAGTGCTCCATTTTTGGTTCCTCCATCTAATAGATAGGAGGTCTTTCACTCTCATCCTTTTCCTCCGGAACCTTCCCTGGGGTGAAATTAGTTCTCTTCTTCCAATTCCGCACCCATATCTAGACATCCCTTCTTCTCCCGCATCACTTTCATTCCATCGTCATCCCCATCTCCTGTTAAAAACATGACCGCTTTTAAAGGAAAAGTCCCCTGTATCTCGAATACTCCTCCAATTTTTCTTGGCTCCTCTCAGGGTAATACCAAGTCTGATTTAAAAGGGAAAGCTCCATGTATCTCTGTCACTCCTCAAAATTCACCTGTATCTTCCCCTACAAATTCGATTGGAAGTGATCTTGATATGCTATTGAGAAGGGAGACCCTTCATCTTCAACCTCTCACCATTCACAAACCTCAGAAGGCTTCCTCTCCTATTATCAGTCCTGCCTCGACGGGGAATATCACTGTTAGAAGGAAACAGAACAGAGGTAGCAGGCATTTCCAAGGCAGGATGGTAAATTCCAGGAAGGACCATCACGATTCATCCCTGATTGATATTCCTATTATAGATCTCGCGATAAGTGGGCCTCTTAGAGCATGCAGGCCTGATGATAGGACCTCATGACTAAAATACTCTTTATGAATATTTGCGGTCTAGGAGTGGACCCAAAATTTTTGGCTCTAAGAGATCTTTTTAAATCACCCCTTTAAAAAATTCTCCTTATTTAAGAAACAATGCATGGAAGTCCAGAAACAATAGCCTATTTCAGACGAATGTTTCCTACATGGCACATTGCTGTGATGGGGGAAAACGGACTTTTCGGGGGTCTAGCTGTTCTATGGGACCCATCTTGGATATCGGCAAAGGCATTCAAATGCTTTGTTGGTATCCTTCTTTTGGCTAAATTCCAGGAAATGGCTGGTATTATTCATATTCTAAATGTATATGCTCCATACAAGGATCGTTTTTCATACTGGAATCGGTTCTTATCTTCTGAGTTAATGGTAATTGACTCTTTATTGATAGCGGGTGACTTGAACTGTACTTTGAGTAATGATGAAGTTTGGGGCAGGGGTAGAAAAGATGATTTAGTGGGAGGGATCATAAGAGAGGCTATTCTTCAGAACAATTTTGTGGATGTTTGTCCATCTAAGTTGGCCCCTACTTGGGATAATGGGAGATCTGAGAACGCATACCTTGCAAAAATACTTGATGGTTTCCTAATCCATGACAGATTGATGGACTGATTGGGGATACCTATTTCAAATATTCTTACAAGTTTCATCTTTGATCATAGACCTATTTCCCTTCAATGGATATCTCAGAACCACAGGAAGGGGATTCCCTTCAAGTTCAACAGAGTGTGGTTGGAGGATGCTGATTTTAATAATTTTTTTCAGGAATCCTAGCTATTTTTTTCTCCTCAAGACTAATCCTCTCATGCACAGTCATTCCTATGCCGTCTAGTATCCCTTAGGAAAAGCATTAAAGAAAGGCAATACAAAAAAGTGTACTAACAAGATTGCTCTATAGAATATAAATAGGGAACTTGATTGGATTGCGGGGAGATTTATTGATAACAAAATTCCGCTGGATTTGCATCTCCGGATAAGGGAACTGGAAAGAAAAAGACATAACCTCCTGGCCATTGAAGAAGCTACTTGGAGACTGAAAAGAAGAGCGATTTGGTTAAAAGACGGTGACAGGAACACAAAATTATTTCACAGACATGCAAATAAAGACGTGAAATAAATACAATATGGGAGATAAAAGATGAGGAGGGCAACCTGTTGGACCCAGAAAGAAATCACAAAAGAGGATATTAAGTTTTTTTCAGAAACCATACAAAAGGAACCGGGTCAGCGGGATTGAGGATATTCTCTGGGGTATAGACCCTTTTCCATCCATGTTTGATGAGGAACAAAATGATCTATTGTTTGTCAATGTCACAGAGGAGGAACTCTTGGCAGTCATGAAATCTTTTAAAAAAGACAAAAGTCTGGGCCTAGATGGTTGGACGATTGACTTTTTCATTCATTTCTTCGACCTCATAAAGCAGGACCTTCTGGTATGGTAGAGGAATTCAGGACTTCGGGCAAAATAAACCATATTATCTCCTCTACTTTCATTACCTTAATCCAAAAAAAAAGGATTCTCTCTCTTTCTTAGACTTCAAACCCATTTCTCTTTGTAATACCATATATAAAATTATTTCCAAAATCATATCAGGAAGAATAAGAGACCACTTTATCAAACTCTTTGACTCAGGAACAACATGGTTTCCTCAAAGGAAGGAACATTCTGGACACTGTTGCAATAACTCAAGAATGTCTGCATTCTCTACACATAAAAAAAAAAAATTGAGGCAACCATCCTGAAAATAGACCTTAAGAAGGCCCATGATTGCCTCGATTGGGGATTTCTAAGGTGCCTTCCTTATCAAAATTGGCCTAAATAATCAATGCACTAATTGGATTATGGCATGCGTGGAAAATGTCAGCTATGCGATTCTAATTAACAAAATCCCATCCTCATTCTTCTCTGCTGTCAGATGCCTAAGACAGGGGTACTCTCTATCTCCCCTTCTGTTCATTCTAGTAATGGACTCATGAAGCCTCCATATAAAAAGAGTTGTTAGAGAGGAAAGATGTCGGCCACTAAAAATCAGTAGGGGAATCTATTTCTCTCATAACTTATTTGTTGATGACATCTTGATTTTTGCAATGCTCTGTTGAAATTCCTGGAGCTTTCTGCATGGAATTTTGGAAAAATTTCGAAGAGCTACAAATATACTTATAAATGATGGCAAGTCTGCGTTCTATCATGGGGATGTGAATATGGAAAATATTGAATATCTATTCTATCTCTATAATATTGAAGTGAAACCTTTAAAAGAAGGCATGAAATACTTGGGTATCATCTTAAACCATTAGGATATACAAGTATAGACTGGATGTGGATCCATGACCGGTACTTTAAGAGAATAGCAGGATGGGAATATAAATGCCTTTTAATGGCTGGGAGGATGATTTTAGCACAATTGGTGTTGGGCCAGCTAATGGTCTATTGGGCCCATTTATTTTATATTCCGGCGAGCGTTATCCATAAACTAAATAGATTAACAACAAATTTTATATGGGGTGAAACAATGAAAGAAGGAAATTTCACCTGTCTAAACTATCAAACCTTACTCTTCCAAAGAAGATGGGGGGATGGGGAATCATGAACCTCTGGAAGTTTGGTTTGGCTCTGCTATGTAAATCTTTATGGAGAGGTGTTTTAGGGGATAGTATATGGAGTGAGTCCATAAGAATGAAGTACATGAGCAACATAAATATTTCTTATTGGTATAGGAAAAGATTGATAGGATCTTCCAATGGATCAACCATCTGGAGGAGGTTCCGTAAGATTGAACAATTTTTCTTAAAAACTTAGTATGGAGCTTTCAAACCGGAAGCAACATAATTATCGGTCATGATCCCATTGTGGGGGGAGAAGAAGATATAACTTTCTCACAGCACTTATTACAGTTTCTTCACCGAAAAGGAATCTTTTACTGGGAGCAGGTTATAGAAGAATGGCAGGGTTCTTTACCCATCTGGAAAAATGCCTCAGTGCTGGGACTAAATGGTGTATTAGCCCATCAGTGGAATTAGATTATATGGCTAATGAGGAACAGGGGGATTTGTAGATCTGAAGTTGAGGATGGTCTAATCTGGAAGGGGAATAGAGGGATGCTGATTGTTTCATTAAAGATATATATATTTTCCCTTCTAAAGGACCACTCACCACAACCTGATAACATTTTCCCCATCTCTTTTTGGAAATCTGGGAGTCCCTATAAGATTATCATTTTCTCATGGCTTGTTTTTCATAATAGAAATCTAACTTGGGACAATTTGCAAAAAAGGAACTGGTACGATCCTACTATGTGCTTAATTTGCAAAGCAGAGGAAGAAAACAATATGCACATTTTCTTAAAATGTGTTCATACCCAGATGCTTTGGAGGAATCTAACCACTTATTTTGGATTCAATTATGTTTCGCACTCCTCATTAAAAGAAGCTTTAATTTGGTGGAGTAATCAGAAAGTGTTATGGAGACCTATCCCTTATTAGTCTTATGGTCAATATGGAAATGGAGGAATAAGGTTGTATTTCAAAACTGCAAGGAAAGCTTTAAGTCTGTTTTTGAATTCATTATTTCCTTGTACAACTCATTTTCATCCTCTATCCTGCAGTAGAAAAAAGAAAAGGCAAAGGCTCTTACACCTTGCCAATTGGGTTTCCCTAGAGCTTATTTTGATGGGGCTGCACAAAATGGTATATGTGCTTGCAGTGTATACATAATTATAAAGGAGGATGAACAATTTGCCATCTATTGGAATGGTGGAGAATGAACAAACAACAAAGTGGAAGCAATGGCCCTATCGGGACTTCTTCAGTTCAACATCTTCCTAAATATAGAATCCTTGCAGATCTATGAAGACTCCAAACTCATAATATCATGTAAATGCCAAGATTTCCATAAAAAATCACAATTTGACTGGATGGATGAACATAACCGATTCTCTCTGGAGATCTACAAAGGATTATACTATAACACATGTGGACAGGTCCCAAAACTCTCATGCAGACGAACTATCAAAGAAAGGGCTCCAAATTCAAACAGGTAAATGGAAAATGAATATAACAATGGGGAATGAAATGCACCAAATTTAGGATTTTTCACTTCCGGGTACATAATTTCTCTCTTATCACTCATCAGTCCCTGGTATGTTCCATGAATCTGTTTTTGGTTTTTTCTCAAAAGCCATATGCTTCTCAGAATTTGCAAGTATCACCATTGGTTTTTTACACCTATCTCCAGAATCTATTTTAACAAGGCTTTGTAGTGTATTGATGTATCCTGCACCTTTGTAGTTTTCTCTGTTTATCGGACATTTTTACTCTCTATATTTCTGTTTATGTATTTCGACTCTATGGTTATAATACAATCAATCTTTTTTGCTATTGAAAAAATATAATATATAATTACAATGACACTTAGTAGTGTGTTATATATAATGAACCATAAATTAATCATTTCATCCATATATATATTAAAAAAAAAAAAAAAATTTAAAAATTTCAAAATTCTATTTTAATTTAAAAAATATTAATTTAATATATATATATATTTTTTTCAAAATTTTATAAAATTTATTTCAAAATTTAAAAATTAATTGAAAATCATTTATTTTTTTTACTTAAACAAAAAAAAAAATAGAAAATAAATTTAAAAACAGAGCAACGTAAATATATCAAATTATAATTATATATTATAAATAATAATATTTAAGCAAATATTTTCAATGGGCCATTCTACTTCGTTGAAAAATATTTCATAGATATATTATGCATTGCCATACATTTTAAATAAATATTTCAAAGAGAATGATATTATGTTATAAATAAATATATAAATAATTATAAGAAAAGAATTATGAGAGATGTTACAATGGACACTTTGAATGTCTAGTGCAATGTGTCTAGCTACGTGAATCGATTCACAAACTTCATCACAAAGCTTTAGTTGTTCAAATATTTATATCCATTTAGAACTTTGTTAATTGAGTTTAACTTCTCGTGGCTTATACGGAGCCCGAGTGGAAGGTTACAAGGCTTTATCAACGTTCACCGACTGTGATTTTGCGGTTGTGTTAGTTAAATATGATAATATCTTTAATGTGTAATGCAATGTAAGGTTAATTTATATGTTGACTTAATTAAAAATAATAAAAGGTTAAATTAACATAGAATTAAGTATGGTAGAGATGTTGTAGTGTAAATATTTTAAATTTTGACTTAATTAATAATAAAAATTAAAAGTAATAAAAATAATAAAATTTAATTTGTTATGTTGTAATTTTGTTTTGCAGGACAACTTAGCCCCTCCAATTCAAGTTAGAAATTATGTTTTGGAAAAAAAAATGCATAACTAATGCTAAATTAATAATAGTTGATAGATAAATCATCCTATAGTCTTGCTTTTGCAGTAACTAATAAATTGAGATGTGAAGTTGATAAGTAAATTGCTTGCTCAAGTAGAAGAATTTGCATAAATTTTGGTGGGTAGTATGTTAGTAACCACTAGTAAGTCTATACATTTACAATATTACTCTAGATAAGTGTTAAACAAAACATAAATAATGGTGGGAAGTACCTAATGTAAGTATATTTTTTATATCTTATTCCTATCCATTTTTTATGCAAAGACTTTCTTAAATTATGGTGGGAAATAATTGATGGTAGATATGTTATTTATTTGTATAAGCTATTTTCAAGTATTTTATTTTTGGATAGTTTTCCTGCAAAGCTTAAGAATAAAAAATCACTACACAAATATTTAAAAATCATGCATGAATATTGCAACCATATCCATAAATTATGGCATAAAATATGTAAGACGGTTATCCACATAACATTATATTGTGCAAAGAGTGCAATAAGACCTTGAAGTTATGGTCCAATCATATGTTTGAAATCATTTTTTTAATAATATTGAAAAAGAATATATTTTTTTTTCAAAGTTAAACATTATAATTTGCGTTGGTCAATGCTAAACTAATACTGATCAACACAAATTGTTTGTTAGAGTCTTACCTTAGTAAGGACTAATAATGATTCCATAACCATTGCTAAATTTAATCCATAAGCACATAAAAACTTAATACTTACAACAAACTTACAATATAACAAGTTTCTTAACCCTGGATATTCACCCCCACTTTAGCATGGATATAGTTAACTTGTAAATAGGTTTTGTTACAATACCATGGCTTATCAATACCACGTAGCCAAAAACCATAACTCATTTTAGAATAAAAAATAAAAATGTAAAATATTTTAGACATTACATATAGCATTGATTATATAGAAAGAAAATTCTCCTTCAAAGATAGAGAAGGGGGAAGAGAGGGAGGGAAGAACCAAGACATAAAGAGATAAAGGTAGTGAGAGAGAGGGAGTGACAAGGGAGAGATGGAAAGAGATGGAGAGAGAGGGAGAAAGGAGAGGAGGGAAGACAAAGAGAAGGAGAGGGAAGAAAGATGGAGAGAAGGGGAAGTGAGAGAAGGAGACATAGAGATGGATGGGGGAGAGAAGGGGCAAGAGAGAAGGAGAGAGGGAGGGAGATAGTTATGGAGTTGGAGGGTATATAAAGGAGAGACAGAGGGAGGTAGAAGAGAAAGGGGGACAAAGGAAGGAAGAAAGAGATGACTTGAAAGAGAAGGAGAGAGGGAGGGAGTGAGTAAAGTAGGAGTGAAGAGAGAGAGAGGGAGAGATGGATCCAACTTAGATATGGTATGTGTGTATATAAAAACTAGCCTAGATCCATCTTAACCCTAGATCTATAAAGTGTCGAGAAAGATCAAATCTCTTTTCACTTTAGAAAAATGTTTGTATTTCAAAAGATTTAATCCCTTTCAACATTTAACAGATTTGAGTTAAAATAGATCTAGACTAATTTATATAATTACATTAATATTAATAAAATTATAATTCATTTATAACAAATCACTTTAATACTATTAACTCACTAAGGTAACATATACCTATACAAAATTTTGTCTCTCTACTACATATCTCTATTTCAAATCTACATTATTATTTGTAATGGTATTAATGAAATTAATTTCATTCACTATAATGTTGTCATGGTATAATAGTGCTTTGATATTGTGTTTAAACCTAAAATAACATATTATTTATGGATTATTGTCTTTTATGGGTGTTGATATAAGGTAAGCTCACTCCAAAAAAGGATGGGAACAAATTAGCCAACTAGGGGAAAGAGCATGGGTTGTGGAGAAAGATTAAGTCACTATTGAATAATAGAAATATCATCATGTGAGATTGGATATAACTTCCACTTAACTTGTCTGCAATGAATAGGAATGCATGTCACCCAATAAAATGAAACTAATAAGAGCTATTTGAGATTAACTAACTTCTACTTTGTCGAAGGTTAATTGGGTCTTCTTTCGCTAGTCATGCGAAAGTATGTTATTTGACATTTATGCATCCATGTTTGGATCCAATTAAGTAAGATTATCTTCCTCATGCTTATCTCTCTTCACATGACCCTTCCAACATATTATGACATGAACATTTAGACTTAGTAACATGTCCCTTCCAACATATTATGGCACGAACATTGAGACTTAGTAACAAATGATTCAAAACAAGTTCACGGCTCTCAATGCTTAGTACTTTAATAGGTTTTTGAAATGAAAAAAAGAAAATAAGCACACAATCATGGGTAAAAAATCATTTTATACTTATTCATTGTGGTATAAGTGAAAAAGTCCTATGGAATTTAATCTTATCCTATATGAAAACTAAACATTAAATATTTAAAATTGAAAATTTGTTTTGAACTCCAAATTAGGTGAGAAATGATGGGAATGAGGTGTCGTCACTTTATGTAATCACAATGAGTGATGTTCCTTAATACTAATCTAATCCTTGTAACAAGTGGAATGGTCATGTTGTTAATACACATAGGTAGGAGTGGTTAAGGCTTTAGCCAACTAGCAGAAGATTGATTGGGTTTGCACGTAGGATTGTGGGGAAGTTAATGTGTATCATTCTTAAAGCACTATTACATTCTTGCCTGTGTTTTGTCTAGCTCTGTAGCATATGGTGGGTATTTTTGCTTGAGATTATGAATTCTTTATGGTTTCTATACTTTGTGTTGTTGTTTCGCGTTCCCTAGTCATTGATTTCCCAACTCGATGGCAAGCTCTCTTCACCTTGCCTCACAACAAGCAAGAGAGAGCATATCCCTAAGTTGTTGGTAGCCTCCTTCTACGTCTACACAATTCTATCTCCGTGCAATAATAATCTGGGAGTCACTGGTCTTTGATTGTTTGTTGTCTTGTGTAGTCAACAATGGTCAGGTAATGCATTGATGTTTATTGAGGTAGTGACAACAAAGGAGGACAAGGGGACTTGCAAGCTAGTTCACGAGATGAAGCCTCAAATCGAGCATATGTAGAGAAAATACCAAATTTGGTTCATGAGGAGTTGCAAGACTTTGAGGCAACAATTTCTATAGACATGGCCCACACCTCAAACTCGAAGTTCATGGTGGATATTCCTCACCAGGTTCCTGACCCAGGGCATGTTGAGAAATCAATGCAAGTAGATTATGCTTTCATTCCTCTTACTTGATAATTACTTGTGAGTTATGTTTAATTCTTTGACTTCTTTATTATCTTATCTTTCATCAAGCAATTACCATATTATGTGTGTATTAAGATAAAAAAAACAAGAGACACGAGATGTAGGCACTATGCCAAGGAAAAACGCCCCTCAAGGGGAAAACCTAGTAAAAAATTCTCTTCATTTTAATAATATTCTTTGAGACTCTTCACCCTAAACAAAGACCAAACCTTCCCTCCACGCCAAGTCATCCTCCTAGATCTTCGACCCTTTTTCAGCATCAATTCCTTCCTAGCAACTTCGATTATGTAACAACTTTCGGCATCAGGCAACAACATAACTTGGAAGACTTCGATCTCCCAAACTAGGGCACAAAATAGAGAGAGAGAGGCTCCAAATTTTTGATTTTCTTCTTCTCCTTAGACTTGAACCAACTCACACTTCCTTTTGCTTCCTTTTACCCACTTCGCACTTCTCCAGATTCCTTAGAGATATTAAACTAGATTGATATGAGATGCTCCAATTGAATTCAAATTCCTTCTATTTATAGGCTCCAAGTGAGGTCTAATTGGTGTCCTTCGGCCGACTTGATCTATTCTAGGCTGACTTGGTGTAAAGGTTACATGAATGATATTTAACTCAATACTAAACCTTTTTACATGATTCAAAATCCCAAGAAGGGTCTCTTTAAATGTAAAATGACTCTATAGACTCAATATTAATCCTAGGAGTCCACAATGGGGACTTTGACTAATATCATGATGACCCAATCATGAAACCCATGCTTTAATAAGTCACTGATACAATAATACAAATTATTATTTTTGTTCTTTTAACAAGTACATTTCATGATGACTCAAATACATTAATGAAGACCGAACCTAGTGACATTTTCTAACACTCCCTCTTAACTAGGGAGGTATTCATAATATACAAATACAATGAAAGATCTCAAACTATATGAACAATGGAGAACTTTAGGCACCGTAATTCCATGGACTAGATTCCTGACCAGGGAAATCTATCCATTGGTCTCTCATCAATTTAGGCACTGCAATGCCACATACTAGATTCCTAGCCAGAGTAATCTATCCAAGTGGGAGTAAGGTGGAATCAAGCTTTCAGCCTATCTAGGTACCATCAAGCTTACTTGCTAACCACCAACCTGGGTACCTAGGTGTGTATCCATGGTTAGAGCTCTATGACCCATGCCACCCTCCCTACTTTGGGACCTAGACATCAACACAAAGTGTCGCGAGATGTCCTCCCAGGCAATGCTTCACTCGCAAAGCCTCAACAAATATCTTCCAATATCTTATCATTAATATAATCAACGATATCTACTAAACCAAGTAGGTTCCTTAGATATTCAAACTTATTATTAGGAAGAGCCTTTGTTAGTATGTATGCTACTTGTTCATCTGTCGAGACATACTCCAACTTCACGATCCCATCCTACACCAGGTTCATAATGAAGTGGAACTTATTGTTGATATGTTTCGTTCTAGCATGAAACACCAGATCTCCATACATCTTGATATAACTTTGATTGCCACAATTAATCACAGTAGGACCCAAATACTTCTTAAACAAATCTGTCATAAGCTTCCTTAACCAAACAACCTCCTTTCCTACTTCACATGCAACCACATATTATGCCTCGACACTACTTAAAGAAATGGGATCTTGCTTCCTACTCATCCATGAGATCATAACAACTCCCATACTAAAATATCCTCCGATAGTGCTCCTTCCATTGGTCTCACTACCACCCCAATCAGAGTTTGTGAAGCCAATTAGCTTGACTTCCTTATCATACTTTAGGTAGTGATGTATGGTTCCACAAAGACATCTCAATATGTATTTGGAAATTATCCAGTGATCATGACGACGCTCCAACTGAAATTGACTAAGAATGTTTACTACAAAACACATATATGGCCTAGTATTTACCAGATACATTAGGGTAACCACCAACTGACGATAGGAGATAGGATCCATGAGACTAGAGGTAGAGCCCCTCAATTTCTTGAGATTGGTGATCATAGGAGTAGTCATCGACTTGGAATCCATCATCCCAAATTTTTGCAGCAACTTGATGATGTAATTTCCTTGCCCAAAATATATCTCCCCAAGTCTCTACCATACTTCTAGACCCATGTAATAGTGCATTAGTCATAGATCCTTCATTTCAAATTAAACTGGCAACATCTTCTTGCATTCTTGAATTCTTTGCTCCACACCTATGATGAATAGATCATCCACATATAGTAGAATAATGATGGGCTAATTATTCACAACCTTGATGTAGAGATTCAGATCATCATAACTTGTTATGAATACAATTCTAAGTAGATATACATCCATCCTTGCATACCATTCCCTAGTTGCTTACTTTGAACCATATAGGGCCTTCTTAAGTCTGCAAATATGATAGTCCCTGCTATTAACTTCAAAGCCTTCTGGTTGTTCAATATACACTTCCTCATATATGGTCCCATTCAAAAATGCGGTTTTCACACCCATTTGATGGATATTCCAACCTATTATAGTAGCCATTGAAACCAAAGATCTAATGGTAGTGTACCTTGCTGTGGGTGCAAAGGTTTCTTCATAATCAATGCCTTCCTTTTGAGAGAAACCCCTTGCAACGAATCTATTTTTGTACCTGTCTATACTTCCATCAACAACATGTTTGATCTATAGATCCCTTTGGAGGTGACAATTGATTTGTCACTAGGTCTAGGAACGATTTCCCAAACCCCATTCTTCATGATGGATTGATATTCTTCCTGAATTTCTTTCTTCCAAACCTCTTGATGAGAAACTTCCTTGAATGTAGATGGTTCGACTTTAATTAACTTTGTTTTATATGTGGCATAACTAGAATATTTTTTTTTTTTCTCTTAATTCCCCTAAAGGTTCCTTTCACAACTTCATGTCGTTCAACATCTTCTAATGTAGCTTTCAACTAATTTGGCCTTTTCCTTGTGGTTGGGATGACTACTGATCGAATAGGCTCACTTGGTCCATCTTCTTCTTCTTGACTTGTAGTATGGTTTTGATGATGAACTTCTTCTTCTTCAAATATGGGAACTTTTTCGTCATCAGAGTCGATAGGAATATCTTTTGATTTCTTGTATGCTTGATTTTCATCAAATATGACATCCTTGCTTACTTCAATATGTCTTCCTTCCTTAATGTAGATTCTATATGCTTTTGAGGAGAGACTATATCCAACGAATATTCCCTTGATACTTGTGGAGTCCAACTTCTTTCAGTTTTCCTCTGGAACATGGATGTATACTGGACTTCCAAAGATTTGGAGGTGATCCACACTCGACTCCTTTCCTATGAATAATTCTTTGGTGTTATATTATTAGGACTTATATAAGGACTTCTTTTCTGAATGTAGACCACTGTCATTGATGCTTCTTCCCATAAGAATTTTGGTAGATCTTGATCAAGGAGCATAGTTCAAATGCCTTCTCTAATTGACCTATTCTTCTTTTCAGCCAATCCATTTTTTTCGGGATAATAGGGAACAATGAGCTCCCTCTTAGTACTTGCTTCCTTACAATATGAAATCAATTCCTTAGAAGTGTATTCCCCGCCATTGTCTGACCTTAGAGTTTTTATCTTTCTTTCGGTTAGGGTTTCCACTTTGTGTTGGCATTATGGCACAGGTTTGGAGCCATGGCACAGGTGTTGTCCTTGATGGAAACTTTCTTTGGTAACAGATCTTAGTTCAGGCTTTCAGAATGAAGGAAAAGACATATACGCAGGTTCATCTAGACGAAGACGCGTATACACGCGGGTTAGACGTTACAAAGGCGCGTATGCGTATACACGCACTTTCACGCGAAGAAAAGCACGTATATGTTGGATAACTTACCTTTGGTCCGTGGTAATTAGTCCTTGGTATTTGAACCTATTGTTTTGGACCATGGTACCTCGTCAGAAGTGTGATCCCAAGTATTGGGTCCGTGGTATTGGTTTATTATGGTTTTGGATCGTGGTATTGTGGAAGGCCTAAGACTATAAAAGAGGAAGGAGATCATGTGGCAAAGGACCATCTGAATTATTATTGAATATCTGATAAAGTGCTAGATCTGGAATACTGGTAATTGGGTTATGGCGCAGATCTGGATCTGAATGAAGGAGGAATATTAGCGCAAAGCGAAGGATAAGTTCTATTGATGGGTCATAATCTTTAAGCTTGAATGATATTATCTTTGTATGATTTTGGTCTGTTATATGTGGCGCTTGCTTGATCTATAACACTGATAATCTGGGTTAATTAGTGTTTGAATATCTGAAAGAGCGAATTATCCTTTATAGATCTGTACGCAGGTTCAATGAAGCAAAGGCACGTATACACGCTGGTTCAGTGAATGAAAACAACGTATACACAGGTTGTTCCAAACACAGAGGCGTATGCACGCATGTTGCAGGTTATTGAAATAGCGTATATATTTTGAGTTGTGATCTAGCTGCTTCTGTTTATTGCTGCTCTGTTCTGGGTTCAGATTTTGGTGTGTGGTTTCTGGTAATTTGTTTTGAGTATAGCTGTTAGAGAAGTATCTACTTGATTCAGGTCTTATTGGTGAAAAGGAGATTGGTTGATGGAGAAATTCTTGATGATTAATTGATGTTCATGGATCCAGTCTGAAAATTTATGAAACGTGGTCCCTGGAAGAAAGAGAAGGTTGTAGCCTTCTGTAGGCCAGCACCTACGTACTTATCTTGGCTAGTGTAAGAGCTAAAGGGGGTTGTAGCTCCCTTCTAGGAGAAGCTGGAGAACGAGAGAGGGTTGTAGCTCTCTGCAGGTTGCAGCCTGCGTAGTGGTAAAGGACTGCACCAGTACATTGTAAAAGAAGTTTCTAATTTAAAAGGAAGATAGAGACGAATTGCAGCAGGTGGTTTTCACCCACATTGGGTTTCCACCTTATATCTTGTGTTCTTGTGTCTGATTGTCTTTCTGATCTGTTTTACTGTCTCTGGATACTGTTATTGGATTCTGCATCACTGACTAACAATCATCATCAGAAAGATTAAGTAAAGTAAAAGCATGTTCTGTATACGCGGGTTTCCTTCTGCATA
>APFE030857919.1:53575-83071 GCA_000404065.3 Pinus taeda
TACCTCAAGCAGATTCTGAAGAAGTATGGCATGGAAGATTCGAAACCAGTATGTACCCCTATGGTTACAGGATGCAGCCTCAGTGCAAATGATGAATCAACAGTAGTGCATCAACCAACCTATAGATCCATGATTGGTAGTCTACTTTATTTGACAGGTACCCGACCAGACATCATGCATGCAGTGGGAATAGTTGGAAGATTTCAGGAAAATCCTAAGGAAACTCATCTTCAGGCAGTGAAGAGAATTTTCAAGTATCTTCACGGAACTCAAAACTATGGCTTATGGTATCCTAGAGATACAGATCTCACTCTTCATGCTTATACAGATGCAGATTGGGCTAGAAGCGTGGATGACAAAAAGAGCATAAGTGGTGGTGCATTCTTTATGGGTTCCAGATTAGTATCTTGGTTCAATAAGAAACAAAATTTGATTACTTTATCTACAGCTGAAGCGGAATATGTGGCAGCTGCATCTTGCTGCACTCAACTCCTTTGGATGATGCAAACCTTGCAGGATTTTCAGATCACTTGTACCCCACCTATCTCCATCTTATGTGATAATACAAGTGCAATCAACATTCAAAGAACCCAGTCATGCATTCAAAGACCAAGCACATACTGATCAAGTATCACTTTCTTCGGGAACAAGTGTTGGAACAAAAGGTCAAATTGGAGTATGTTCCTTCTAAGGAACAAGTTGCTGATATTCTCACCAAACCACTGCCTAGGGAAACTTTTGAATATCTCAGAGAGAAGCTGGGAGTAGTTGATGCATCATCTTGCTGTTAAACTTGTCTGTTTCAGAGAAGAAGTGGTGTACGCGAGTTTCCTGAGGAGGATCCGCGTACATACGCCAGTTTGTGCAGAGACAGTCGCATATATGGAGGTTTGATGGATATCTGTAGGGATAGGCTCTGGTTGAAGATATCGTCATATAGGTCTGACAGAGACCATCCGGCACAGGTTCAGGGGGAGCAGATCAACTTCTAATGATGCATTGTTGGCATTACCTTAGAAGCTTTTGGTTCTAGTTCACAGCTGTTGTTGGTGGAACAATTGCAGAGAGAGAACAAAAGGAAATCATGGTTGCTGATCTGAATGGTGATTGATAGATGCTGCTGCTATCAATTATTAGTGACTTTCATAAGTCCTACTCTAGATATTTCGTCTCTATGTCATGTATCTCTTTTATGGTGTCAAGGTCATGTAACGACCTATTTTGGTTTCCCCACTATGCCTGGGATGAAAATGTAATGTATTTGGTTGTCATATGTAAATTTTTGGATGAGCCCCACTTGTTTGGGTGATGGATGTAAGTATTGAGTCTTTTGGTGATAGGAAGGTCTTTTATGTCATCGTTTTTTTCTTGAAGAACATCTTGTTGCAGATGTTGCCTACAGTCAGGGGGAGCATGGTCAGCACAGCAGGGCAAAAATTTCAGCATGTACTCAGGGGGAGCACAACCCTTTGCCCTTGATGACAAAGGGGGAGAATGACTGAGGGTCTTGGGGTTGCCATCAAGTCCAAAGGGGGAGATTGTTGGCATTATGGCACAAGTTTGGAGCCATGGCACAGGTGTTGTCCTTGATGGCAACTTTCTTTGGTAACAGATCTCAGTTCAGGCTTTTAGAATGAAGGAAAAGACATATACACAGGTTCATCTAGACGAAGACGCGTATACACGTGGGTTAGACGTTACAAAGGCGCGTATGCGTATACACGCACTTTCGTGCGAAGAAAAGCGCGTATATGTTGGATAACTTACCTTTGGTCCGTGGTAGTTAGTCCTTGGTATTTGAACCTATTGTTTTGGACCATGGTACCTCGTCAGAAGTGTGATCCCAAGTATTGGGTCCATGGTATTGGTTTATTATGGTTTTGGACCGTGGTATTGTGGAAGGCCTAAGACTATAAAAGAGGAAGGAGATCATGTGGCAAAGGACCATCTGAATTATTATTGAATATCTGATAAAGTGCTAGATCTGGAATACTGGTAATTGGGTTATGGTGCAGATTTGGATCTGAATGAAGGAGGAATCTTAGCGCAAAGAGAAGGATAAGTTCTATTGATGGGTCATAATCTTTAAGCTTGAATGATAGTATCTTTGTATGATTTTGGTCTGTTATATGTGGCGCTTGCTTGATCTATAACACTGATAATTTGGGTTAATTAGTGTTTGAATATCTGAAAGAGCAAATTATCCTTTATAGATCTGTACCCAGGTTCAGTGAAGCGAAGGCGCGTATACATGCTGGTTCAGTGAATGAAAACAACATATATGCAGGTTGTTCCAAACACAGAGGTGTATGCATGCATGTTGCAGGTTATTGAAATAGCGTATATATTTTGAGTTGTGATCTAGCTGCTTCTGTTTATTGCTGCTATGTTCTGGGTTCAGATTTTGGTGTGTGGTTTCTGGTACTGTGTTTTGGGTACAACTATCAGAGAAGTATCTACTTGATTAAGATCTTATTGGTGAAAAGGAGATTGGTTGATGGAGAAATTATTGATGATTAATTGATGTTCATGGATCCAGTCTGAAAATTTATGAAACGTGGTCCCTGGAAGAAAGAGAAGGTTGTAGCCTTCTGTAGGCCAGCACCTATGTACTAGTATCTTGCTAGTGCAAGAGCTAAAGGGGGTGTAGTTCCTTCCAGGAGAAGCTGGTGAGAACGAGAGAGGGTTGTAGCTCTCTGCAGGTTGCAGCCTGCGTACTGGTAAAGGACTGCACCAGTACATTGTAAAAGAAGTTTTCTAATTTAGAAGATAGAGACAAATTGCAGCAGGTGGTTTTCACCCACATTGGGTTTCCACCTTATATCTTGTGTTCTTGTGTGTGATTGCCTTTCTTCTCTGTTTTACTGTTTCTAGTTACTGGTTATTTGATTCTGAAACACAGATTAACAATCAACATCAGAAAGATAAAGTAAATTAAAAGTTTGCTTTGTATACGCGGGTTTCCTTTTGCATAGTTGCGTATATACGCGGGTTTAATTAACTGAAGTAGCGTATACCATTTGATTTTTAAAAGGAATATTTGACTTGATAATACTGATTCACCCCCCCCTCTTAGTATTATTTCCAACACTTTGGACCTAAACTCCTTGAAATTATAAAATACTTCTTCTTTTGTTTTGAGAAGGTATAACCATGTCTTTCTAGAATGGTCATGAATGAATGTTAAATAGTAGAGATGACCCCCAAGTGATTTGTCAGACATGGGCCCACACACATTAGAATTGATGAGGTCTAATATTTCTTTAGACCTAGTTTCATGATTCAG
This sequence comes from Pinus taeda, assembly GCA_000404065.3. Classification (NCBI taxonomy): domain Eukaryota; kingdom Viridiplantae; phylum Streptophyta; class Pinopsida; order Pinales; family Pinaceae; genus Pinus; species Pinus taeda. Next base: position 56,862 of record APFE030857919.1, read on the forward strand.
AAATGGCTTTCTTGTATGTTTTCCCAAAGAGTATTCCTTGCACACACCTTCATGATCTAACTTCATATTGACATACCATGAACCAATTGACTAAGAGTAGGGATGGACTTATAATGTAGATGACCATACCTCCTATGCCATAACTCAATGGGATTGATTTCCATATGAACCAAAGCTTGAGGAGGCAGTGTAATGACTCTATAAAGGCTTCTTTCATGAACTCTAATAACCCTAGCTTTACCAATGCTAGAGTCTTTTCCCCAAACCAATACTTTTCCATCAACAAAATAAACTCTTTTCCCTTTATCTTCTAATCAAGAAATAGAAAGCAAATTCTTTTTCAAACCTAGAACATATAGAATGTTGTTGAGGTGCAACTTCGATCCATTTTCTAGCTTCAACGAAGTTGATCCCATGCCTTTAACAACATAGATTTTGTTGTCACCCTATTCCACTGCATGAGAAGATGACTCATTTGATAGTGTACAAAGTTGTTTACTTTCTCCTGTCATGTGTCTTGATGCTCCACTATCAATGATCCATGCATTGTCATCACGAAGAGAACCTATAGGAGCAACTAAGAATCCTTGACTTTTGACCTTGTTGAATAAGTAGTGGATGACCTTCTTGATCCAACTTCCGGCAGCATTGATACCCATTCTTATGTTGTTCATCAAAGAGGGAGAATCCATTCCAACAAATTGATCTTCAACTTTTCTTAACCTTAGCTCCGATACCATGTTGAGAAATCAATGTAAGTAGATTAGGGTTTGATTCCTCTTACTTGATAATTAGTTGTGAGTTATGTTGGCTTCTTTTACTTATTTATTATCTTATATTTCATCAAGAAATTACCATATTATGTGCATATGAAAATCACAAAACAAGAGACACAAAATGTAGGCACTATGCCAGGGAAAACTCCCCTCGAGGGGAAAACCCAGTTAAAAATTCTTTTCCTTTCAATAGTATTATTTGGGATTCTTCACCATAGACAAAGACCAAACCTCGCCTCCACACTAAGTCAACCTCCCAAATCTTCGACCCTTTTCCAACAACAGTTCCTTCCTAGCAACTTCGAATATGTAGCAGCTTCTGGCATCAAGCAACAACAAAACTTGAAAGACTTCGTTCTCCCAAAATAGGGCACAAAACAGAGAGAGAGAGGCTCCAAAATTTTGATTTTCTTCTTCTCCTTAGCTTGACCCAACTCTCACTTCCTTTTGCTTCCTTTTACCCACTTCACACTTCTCTAGCTTCGTTAGAGATATTGAACTAGCTTGAGATGAGATGCTCCAAATGAATTCGACTTCGTTCTATTTATAGGCTCCAAGTGAGGTCGAATTGGTGTGGAGGTTACATAAATTATATTTGACTCAATACTAAACCTTTTTACATGATTCAAAAGCTCAAGAAGGGTTTCTTTAAATGTACAATAACTCTATAGAATCAATATTAATCCTAGGAGTCCATAATGGGGACTTTGACTAATATAATGATGACCCAAGCATGAAACCCATGCTTTAATAAGTCATTGATACAATAATAAAAAATATTTTCTTTATTTTCTTGACAAGTATATTTCATGATGACTCAAATACATTAGTGAAGACCAAACCTAGTTACATTTTCCAACAGGGCACACCTAGGGAAGACAAAACTAGTATCTTGTCACTGTTGACCTACACTGGAATCTCAAAATGTTGCTGAGAAAGTCACAATGGAAAGAAATGAGAAAAAATATGAGATATTGTTAATGTTAAATAAGGTGGTCTTGAAGCAGAAGGAGATGAGGCCTTGCCTCAAGCACATTGAAGAACAATTGCCACTTGGACTTGGCCCAAGCAGTTGCGGCAAGGAGTGCCTAAGCTTAAATGAGGTGGATGCCTCGAATTCTCCTTGATCCTTGTGAATCTGATTACTTAATTTTGTTGGTTTTCTAGCTCATCTAGTGACAATAACTCTAAATAAATAAACATGTTTATCAGACTCTTTATAAAATTTCCTCGGAATAATTTATTTCCAATTTTACATAGCATGCAACTCTGTTAGTTTATGATTCTAAGTCTCAAACATAAAATTTATTTTACTACTGATTCTCTGTTTTGTTAGTAATATGGTTTCTCTAATGGCAAACCATTGAAAATAATGATTTCAACTCTCAATTTCATTTTAATATCATAAAAAATTAGCCAAAACAAAAATAACCTTTTTGTTGAACTAATTTTCAAGTCATCGAGATTTACTTTTATATGTTTAAATGGATTTCTAGGTGACCAAGAATCGAAAAAAATGTAACTTCCACACAACAAATAGGAGTTGGAGCACAATATTCGATGGTAATGCTTTGTGCAGAGGCTTTGTTTGAAGTAAACCACATCTATGAAAGACCATGGATAACATTATTGATTGAAGCAAAATATTTGACAATATTTGTTTAAATAAAATCTTTATTTAAAGTAAACAACATCTACAAAAGGTCGTGAATATAATCTTCAATTTAATAAATAACCATATGAATAATCATAAATTTTACTTATTTATTAGTCGCTAAGACAACTACAATGATTTGAAAGTACGATGCCTATGAAATGACTTGGCAAAGTTAGCAATGTAAATATAGGATAGCTTCAGAGATATTCTTTTTTTTTTTAGTTTTTTGCACCGAAATATGGGAGAGCTTTACAATATTTTTTTTTTTTTTAATAGTTTTTCGCATTTTAATTCCAGGTAAAGTAAAATCTTTGGATGTCGTTTAAATCTCATTGCTTGTTTTCGAATTTATAGAGTTTTAAAGGTGGGGTAATCCAGTTTGGGATTTAAGTGTAGAAGCCTGTAAATCATCTGGATTTCTTTCTTGATAAATCAAAAGTCTTAAACTGTATATATTAGTTACAATTTATTTTTGCGTTTCAATTTTTTTATAGAAAAAATCATCACATTTCCATTCCAAAATTAGCTAAACATTTAAATATTGTTTTACCAATTACTCTGGCTTAAATATTTTGTACCAATTACCCTGACTGCACTACTCAGGTATGCATCATGTACAAGACTGTATGGTGACAATATGGAATATGACTTATTTTGATCTACAATCATGAAAACCTTATAAATTCCTTTTATATAAATATAATAATTCCATTGTTTAAAAGACACATCTATTTTAAGTTTTATGACATAATTTACTTTATATTTCAATTGATTTTTTGGATTAATCCATTGCTCATTGGACTTTTTGTTTTTTTTGAAAATTTTGCTCCTCTTAATCCCAAGTTCCAATCAATGTGGAACTCATTCAAATCAATCTGCAACGTTGTCTGAAAATTTTTGTAATATGAATACAATTCTATGCATGCCTTAGACGTGGGAGTCTAGCTTAAATTAATTTTCATTTGTCATAAATTTAAAATGGAAAACAACAAATATCGAAACCATCTCAATAAAAACTAAGGTAATAGATCAACAATCATTGTGTTTGGCTGGCATTTGCTTGAGTTTTTAAATGGCTCAAGTTCTATAAAATAAATAAAATATTCCATCCACAAATCATAAAAGTTAACGAATTTTCTTAGTTTCTCAGAAGATTATATTGGTTGACACGTTCCTTCCTTGCCATCTAGAAAGGAAGTAGGACACGAGAAAAGACCGTAAGACACGGTAATATTTACATTACATGGTCTCCACTTGTGGTTTCTCCTGTGCTTTTACAGTTTTCAGCATGTGCGGGCTTCTATAGTTTTCTTACCTATGTTTCGGGAGGCTTGATTGCCGCAAAGCATACAAACATCCACCAAAGTGCCCATTATCATGAGATAGCTAATCACAAGTAAAGCACATGCTAAAAAAACCCTTGCTCATGGGAATACTGTCACACAGACATCTTATTATTGTTATCATGAGTATGACACTTGAATGGTCAGTCCAAATGCAAATGCTACAGGAAATCGTGACTCATATTGGAGGCAAATGAGGTCAAGCAATCTAATCAGTCACAAGCTATATTTAGCTTGTAGAACCTAAGTATAGGGCTTGGCAGAGGAAATCGACATATTGTTGGTGGGAAGTGATCCACAATGGATAGGGTTTTGTTCAAATAGAGGAAAAGAATCACACGCTAAAGGGGATCGGCCAAATGGGTATGCCATGGTAAGAAAAAAGAAAGATGGATTAGTTTATACTTACCACCTTGAGATTTCCCTTTTTTATTTTTATAGTCTTCTTTGCACTTTACGTGATGGAATTGGGTGAGTATTGTTGTTCTAGATTTAGTCTAAAAGCCTCTTTCATATACAAAGTAATTGTTATAATAGTTTGGAGGGCAAGGGAATGAGACTTTTTTTTCCTAGTTTTATGCTTTCATAGACAAATAATTCTGTACAATGCAAAAAAATATAATGACAAATTGCCTCAACAACAAGAGAGAAAGTGGGAAAGTTACTTTTCAATTACAAAGTAACTGTTATAATAGTTGTGAGGGCAAGGGAATTGAACTTTTTTTTTCTACTTCTCTGCTTGCATAGACAAATAATTATGTACAATGGAGATCAGCAACAAGAAAGAAAGTGGGAAAGTTACTTTTAAAGTGGGATTGTACGGTAACCAAGGTTGATAAATAAAACTGGATGATCTACAAGTGAAAGATGTCAATGAACTTAAGGAAACAAGCAAGTAATATTCTCTCTTTTCATTTGTAAAACTAACAAAAATATAGTAATTTAGATCATTTATTTGTGAGGTTTCTAGATTTTTTAGACAAAACCATTATAAATAAAGTTATCATTTATTTATTTAAACTGAATTTATTTACCTGTACTTTGATTAAGAGAGAATTTATAATGTTTTCTTGCTGGTTTGCAATATTTCTACTCTTCTAATAATTCTGGAGCTAAAAAAAATCCATATTGACGATGAATACACCAGACTCCACCATCATCAACTATATCTTTTTAGCAACTATATCTACATACATAATCTTCCTGCAGTTAGTCCACTTTGTCCACTGTTGCAAAGAAGTTTCCTACATAACAACTCCACCATCATCAACTATATCTTTTTAGCAACTATATCTACATACATAATCTTCCTGCAGTTAGTCCACTTTGTCCACTGTTGCAAAGAAGTTTCCTACATAACAACAAATTAAATTACTGTACATACAAGATACTCACATGCAACTTGCAGACTCTAAAATGGAGATAAAGTCGACTGTTGCATTGGGGGCAACTATTGCTCGAGAATTGCTGTTTTTTCCAAATTTGCCGCCGTGATGAACGCTGCAGGAGGAGCAAAATTGTGATGAAAGCTGCAGGAGGAGAGAAATTGGGAACAACACCTACAACAATGTCAGCAGCGATAACAACAACAGTTTCTGGATCTAGTTCGAGAACTAGACTTACTACTTCTAGTCGTATACACACCTTTAAGTAAAGGATATACACCTTCAAGTAAAGGACACTGAAGCACGACATGAAAACTGGAGGTAAGACTTGGACTGAAAACCGGAGGTAAGACCTAGACCTTTTGGATGGGCGTTTCCAAGGTGAAAGCTTCAAGAACAATTTCAGGAACAACAAAGAAATAGAATTACTGACTCTACACAATTTCAAAAGTGAGCAAATAAATAGACTTGTTGGCTCTCCCTGTCGACCTTACATGAAAACCCTTGGAAGTGTCGAGGGAAGCCATGGCTATGACTAGAGTTGAAAGATTGAGCAAAGAAATAGACTTGTTGGTTCTACCGTTGACCTTACATGAAAACCCTTGGATGCATCGAGGGAAGCCATGGCTATGACCAAAGTTGAAAGATTAAAGAACACTATTTCATGTTACATATGCACGTTTACAAGTATTGCTTAACATGGTAGCCTGTATGTTTTCAAACATGCTAATTTCAAAAACATAGGAAAATGTGTTATTAGGCATCATAATGTCAAAAATATTGGCAGGAAAATGTAATTGCAATGTGAAAGGAAGGAAATTCAAATCCAGGTGCGGTGAAGCCCGAAGCATCAATTCATTGACTCAAAGCATCGATTCGTAACTCCGAAGCCCATCCCACACAACAAGAAAGTTTCAGTAAGCATGCCCACCTTATTATCTCGTTGAGAAGGGAGAGCTTATAGAGAGCTTAGTGATCTTATATAGAGCTATCTCTTGAACCTTGTTCCAACTAGAGCTATCAGTCATGTGACTCCAGTCAAGAAATGGTGTGGAAAGAAGCCCGACCACCTCAGAGCATTCAAATGTGTTTCTTGGGCACATATTTCCAATTATTGTAGGAAGAAATTAAATGAAAAGATTCATGTTTGCATCATGATGCATTATTCTGAAGAATCTAAACCCTATCGACCTTTTTACCTTGTCAAACAACACTTGGATAGAGTAAAGGGAACCTTGCATGAAAAGCCAATTGGTCAATTTGCGTAATTCCACAACCTCAGCTTGTAACAGAGAAGCCAGTTGGTCAATTTGGGTAATTCGACAACCTCTGGGTGTAACAGAGAAGCTAGTTGGCCAATTTGGGTAATTCAACAGCCACCGCTTGTACAAGAGGGCTTGGAATCGCGACACAGGATTGTGCTAACAGTGGATAAAGTAGGAGATACCACTGTAAAGGCAACCCGCGTTTAACCAAGTGTCGTTAGCATTAGTCGGATTTGATTTTTTTTCTTTCTAACATGATTTTTAATCCTATGTTTTCCGAAATATGGGAGAGCTTTACCATTTTTTTGTAAGTTTTTTGCATTTTCTTCTCAGGGATAACATTTTTAATTCTAGGTAAAGTAAAATCTCTGGATGTCGTTTAAATCTCATTGCTTGTCTTCTAATTTGTAGAGTTTTAAATGTGGGGTAACCCAGTTTGTGATTTAAGTGCAGAAGCCTGTAAATCATCTAGATTTCTTTTTTGATAAATCAGGGGTTTTAAACTGTATATATTAGTTACAATTTATTTTTTCCCTCCAATTTTTTTTTGAAAAAATCATCACATTTATATTCCAAAACTAGCTATATTTTTTACCTTTTAAATATATTTTTAACAATTACTCTGGCTTAAATATTTTGTACCAATTACCCTGACTACACTACTCAGGCATGCAGGCAGCAAAATAATGAGCATGTGCGTATGGTGACAGTGTGGAATATGACTTATTTTGATCTATAATCATGAGAACTTTATAAATTCCATTTTAATTTTATGACACAATTTACTTTATATTTAAATTGATTTTTTGAATTAATCCATTGCTCATGGGAATTTTTGTTTTCTTTTGAAAATTATGCTCCTCCTAATCGAAGTTCCAATCAATCTGGAACTTGTTCAAATCAATCTGCAACGTTGTTTAAGAATTTTTGTAATATAAATACAATTCAATGCATGCCTTAGTCTAGCTTAAACTAATTTTCATTTGTTATAAATTTAAAATGGAAAACAACAAATATCGAAATCATCTCACTAAAAACTAAAGTAATAGATCAACAATCATTGTGTTTAGCTGGCATTTGCTTGAGTTTTTAAATGGCTCAAGTTTTACACTATAAAATAAATAAAATATTCCATCCACAAATCATAAAAGTTCAAGTTTTCTTAATTTCTCATAAGATTATATTAGTTGACACTTCCTTCCTTGCCATCTAGAAAAGGAAGTAGGACACGAGAAAAGACAGTAAGACACACTAATATTTACATGATAATATTTACATTGCATGGTCTCCACTTGTGGTTTCTCTTGTGCTTCTACAGTTTTATGTGCGGGCTTCTACAATTTTCTTACCTATGTTTCGGGAGGCTTGATTGCCGCAAAGCATACAAACATCCACCAAAGTGCCCATTATGATGAGATATTTAGTCACACAGACATCTTATTATTATTATCATTCTAGGCTATTTGAAGGATGAGTATGGCACTTGAATGGTCAGTGCAAATGCAAATGCTACAGGAAATCGTGACTCATACGGGAGGAAAATGAGGTCAAGCAATCTGAGCAGTCACGAGTTATATTTAGCTTGTGGAACCTAAGTATAAAGGAGGAGGAAACAATTATGGATTGGCAGAGGAAATCGATATATTGTTGGTGGGAAGTGATCCGCAACGGATAGGGTTTTGTTCAATTGGAGTAAAAGAATCACACGTTAAAGGGGATCGGCCAAATGGGTATGCCAAGGTAAGAAAAAAATAAGATGGGATTAGTTTATACTTACAACCTTGAGATTTTCATTATTTTTATAGTCTTTTTTGCACTTTACGTGATGGAATTGGGTGAGTATAGTTATTCTAGATTTAGTCTGGAAGCCTCTTTCATATACAAAGTAATTGTTATAATAGTTTTGAGAGTAAACGATTGAGACTTTTTTTTCCTAGTTCTTAGCTTTCATAGACAAATAATTCTGTATAATGGAGAAAAATATAATTCTCTAATTTCATAGATAAATAATTTTGTACCATGGAGAAAAATATAATGACAAATTGCCTCAACAACAAGAGAAAGTGAGAAAGTTACTTTTCAATTACAAAGTAATTGTTATAATAGTTGTGAGGGCAAGGGAATCAAATTCTTTTTTTTACTTCTTTGCTTGCATAGAAAAATACTTATGTACAATGGAGAAAAATATAATGACAAATTGCTTCAGCAACAAGAAAGAAAGTGGGAAAGTTACTTTTAAAGTGGAATTGTAGGGTAACCAAGGTTGATAAATAAAATTGAATGATCTACAAGTGAAAGATGTTAACTAATTGAAGGAAACGAGCAAGTAATATTCTCTCTTTTCATTTGTAAAACTAGCAAAATTATAGTAATTTATATCATTTATTTGTGAGGTTTCTAGAGTTTTTAGACAAAACAATTATAAATAAAGTTATCATTTATTTATTTAAATTGAATTTATTTACTTGTACTTTGACTAAGAGAGAATTTATAATGTTTTCTAGCTTGTTTGCAGTATTTCTACTCTTCTAATAATTCTGGAGCTTAACAGAAATCCATATTGATGATGAATACACCAGACTCCACCCTCATCAATTATATCTACATACATAATCTTCCTGCAGTTAGTCCACTTTGTCCACTGTTGCAAAGAAGTTTCCTACATAACAACAAATTAAATTATTGTACATACAAACTCAAATGCAGCTTGCAGACTCTAAAATGGAGATAAAGTTGACTATTGCATTTGGGGCAGCTATTGCTCGAGAATTGCTGTTTTTGCCAAATTTGCCGCTGTGATGAACGCTGTAGGAGGAGAAAAATTGTGATGAAAGTTGCAGGAGGAGAGAAATTGGGAACAACAACTACAACAATGTCAGTAGCGATAACAACAATAGTTTCTGGATCTAGTTCAAGAACTAGACTTACTACTTCTAGTTGTATACACACCTTTAAGCAAAGGACACTGAATCATGACATGAAAACTAGAGGTAAGACCTAGATTGAAAACTGGAGGTAAGACCTGGACCTTTTGGATGGGCGTTTCCAAGGTGAAAGCTTCAAGAACAATTTCAGGGGACAAAAAAGAAATAGAATTACTGGCTCTACACAATTTCAAAAGTGAGCAAATAAATAGACTTGATGGCTCTCCTTGTCGACCTTACATGAAAACCCTTGGAAGTGTCGAGGGAAGCCATGGCTATGACCAGAGTTGCAAGATTGAGTAAAGAAATAGACTTGTTGTTTCTGCGCTTGCTGGCTTTGCCCGTTGACCTTACATGAAAGCCCTTGGAAGCGTCGAGGGAAGCCATGGCTATGACCAAAGTTGAAAGATTAAAGAACACTATTTCATGTTATGTATGCACGTTTACAAGTATTGCTTAACATGGTAGCCTGTATGTTTTCAAACATGCTAACTTCAAAAACATAGGAAAATGTGTTATTAGGCATCATAATGTCAAAAACATTGGTAGGAAAATGTAATTGCAACGTGAAAGCAAGGAAATTCAAACCTAGGTGCAGTGAAGCTCGAAGCATCGATTCATTGACTTAAAGAATCGATTCATAACTCCTAAGCCCATCGCGCACAAAAATAAAGTTTCAATAAGCATGCCCACCTTATTATCTCGTTGAGAAGGGAGAGCTTATAGAGAGCTTAGTGATCTTATATAGAGCTATCTCTTGAACCTTGTTCCAACTAGAGCTATCAGTCATGTGACTCTAGTCGAGAAATGGTGTGGAAAGAAGCCCAACCACCTTAGAGCATTCAAATGTGTTTCTTGGGTACATATTTCCAATGATTGCAGGAAGAAATTGTATGAAAAGATTCATGCTTGCATCATGAAGCATTATTCTGAAGAATCTAAAGCCTATCAACCTTTTTACCCTGTCAAACAACACTTGGATAGAATAACGGGAACCTTGCATGAGAAGCCAATTGGTCAATAATTCCACAAACTCTGCTTGTAACAAAGAAGCCAGTTGGCCAATTTGGGTGATTCGACAACCTCCAGGTGTAATAGAGAAGCCAGTTGGCCAATTTGGGTAATTCGACAGCCGTCGCCTATACAAGAGGGCTTGGGATCACGACACAGGATTGTGCTAACAGTGGATGAAGTAGGAGATATCGCTGTAGAGGCAACCCCCCTGCAGGTGAACAATTAATGTTAACCAAGTGTCGTTAGCATTAGTCGGCTTTGATTTTTTTCCTTCTAACTTGATTTTTAATCTTATGTTTTCCAAACCATGTGCACCTCTTCGCGTCAGGAAGAAGCTAAATAAGATCTTCAAATTGTTTATTGATACAAATAAACAATTATCAAAATTTAATTGAATGGTAAAAAAAATATTATAGAGTTTGTACAAAAACTTTAAATTTCATATTTGAATTTGGATGCAGAGACTAATAATAATCACTTTTACTAGTTACTATTGCTGCCTTGGCAGAGACTAATAATACCCCACACGAAAATTGTTAAGCCTTTGACTCCTTGGGACTTTGTACCAATTGCTGCCCACTTGCATTAAAGCTTATTCTACTTGGTTGTTGAGCTTATTTTGAAGGACCAACATACCTTGCTAACTCCCCATTATTTGTTTAGTCTTTGAGATGGTAAGTTGATATGTCTTACAAAGTTAGGGTTTAGAGTTTTTAAATGTGTTTTTTAAAAGAGTATAAGTCTCAAAAAAATTTGTCATTAACAACTTAACAAAATCCTTGATTTGAAAATGAGAATAATTCTTAAAAATGATATTTTTAGTAAAATATATGATTTAAAATAATAATAATATAATGTTTCAGGATAAATAAAACATTGTAATCATAATTTTCAAATTTTATAATATTATAACACATTTAAAAATCAATTCCAATTTTTTTTTTCCAAGTTAAAATTAAATTAAAATTATAACTAGTTTGAAATTATAAATTTGAAACATAATATTGTTATAACCAAATAACAAAAATTAAATTATAAATAACACTGTTTATAAAAAAGTTAAAATTATAATTGGTTTGAAATCACATGTTTAATTACTTATAACAAAAACTTAAAATCAAATTTTAAATTGAAAAATAATACTATCCATATCACCTTCCCCTCCCTTCCTTTCTTTCTAAATTACAACATTTAAAAAAAAAACTCTTTAAAACAAATCACAATTAAACTATCCAATCAATTTAAAATATCTATTTCTTTAAAATTTAATTTATCATTTTAAATACTAAATAATAACACAATAATCATCTTAAAGTTTTAAAATTAATATCACCTTTAAATATTTTAAAAGGGCAAATTATGTAACTCAAACCTTAAAAAAAATTAAAATAAAAAAGTCATAATATTCATATTCAAATCAAATTAGGTAAAAATATCTTATTATATTACGCGTAATCAAATCATATGAATTAAGAACTATAAAACTTGTTTATAATTTTATAGGTAGTCACACGTCGGTTCAAATATATTTATAGAATTACTATATAATAATAATATTATTGTTATTAATTAATTAAACACATCATCAAAATCTATATCATATCCAAATAAATTATTCTGAGAATATATATATATATAGAGTATGCTTTTTTGTTATTTTATAAAATAACAAAAATACAATTTAGTTGTATTAGTTTTGACCTTTTTACAATGGAATAACATAATTATTTGTTGTTGAATGACATTGTTTTATTGATAAAAAAATAATTGGTTGTTTTTGTTAATATGATTAGTTTACATTAAACTAAAGTAGATTTTTAAAACTTCTCAAAAAGATTTCACTTCAGAGTTAAGAAAAATAACTATAAAACCAAAATTGTTAGTGATTTGTAATTCTGAAAAGTAAAAAGACATAAAGAGAGATAAATCAATTTTGGTGTTCGTCCCAAGCCCAATTCCAATTTTGAAGCAGATTGATTTTGAACATCCATAAGAGTTGTCTTATGCAACTCCATCAAAGAAGCCTATAGGAAGATGGTTGGATATTAGAGGGAAAGGAGTAGGTCTTCAAAACTTGGTTTTTTAGAGAGGTAAATAATCCTTGGTAAGAGAGATGATTTTTGAGACTTGAGGAATGACAGAAACACTTGCATTTCCAAAAATAACTTTGTTTCTAAGTAACTAGATGCCCTAAGCCACAAAAACAGGGAGAGGTTGGATATACAAGAATTTCTTCACCCATAAAAGAAGCATATCCTTAAAAGAGTTCTTGATCATTTTTTTTTTTTCATGATTTGGAGGACTAATGACAAAATTTCCCGTGTGGTAATACAATTTACAAAAATATTGTCTATCATTCTTCGTTATGCTTGTAAAGGAAGCAACCATTTGGTCCCATTCAACCCCACCCCTTTTTTCGTTATGCTTGCAAAGGAAGCAAGCATTTGGTCCCACGCAACCCCTTTTTACTAGGTTATCCCAGGTTAAAATTTTATTATTGAGGGCCAGCGAAACAAAACACCTTAATTTATTTGGGATGTACCGCTTCCATATGAGGTTGTTCCACCTTCTAAGGCACTGAATGACGTCTAAGTGAGAAATCACTTCATATATGAGGTTGTTCCACCTTCTAAGGCACTGAATGACCTCTAAGTGAGAAATCACTTCATAAGCAAGGCAACTGGTTACCTTGCCAGATTTGACATCACCAGTTCCATTAAGGTAAAGGACCCACCAGTCCTAGCTCCGTTAAGGTCATCCAATAATTCGAAGAGATATGCTCAGAGTGATTTTTTTTTTAATTAATTAATTAATTAATTAATTTTTAATTTTTTAATTTTTATTTGACAAATAGAATAGCCATTTGGAGTGTAAGGTTAGGATCAATTCATTTGATAATTTGTATACACTAGGATCCCCTATGAAGGGATTGTTAGCTCTCGATTTTGAACCTTTTTTTATCATACCTATTCCATCATTTTACCATCTTTTTATCACTATATTTTTATCATATTTACCACATTTTACCTCTTTTTGCACACCAAGGTAAATTAATTATGTCATTTGATTTGTAGAGCTCTTTAATTAGTAAAAATTGAGCATTAAAATTCATTTTTGACAGAAACATAATTTCCCGTAATGGCTTCATTAAAGTCGTATGTGCAGGATACTTGGGCACAAAATGAAGGCATATTCGTAAACTGCAGGAACCAAGGATGGAGAGACACCTATTGGCTCACTCCAAACCAGTTAAAACAGGGCCGGTCAACATTGGTCAAACTTGACCAATCACATAGGAAATCCCCTAATTTAGGGGCAGTTTTGGGATTTTGTGGGATTTTTCCATATTTTTTGTAACAAAGGGATGAACTCAACCTTATGAGATGGAATAGGACGCTTGTTAGTTATTACAACAATTATAGCTAATATTGCTATATTCTTAGCCTATTTAAGCAAAGGCATCAAACAACCATGGACATACATTATGACTATTATTTTTTAAATAGAAGTTGAGACTTGCCTTCTTATTTCTTGTGCATACATTTCTGTGTGATGTGAATGGCTATTTTTCGTAGCTAATTGTCTTAAGGTGTACCAGGCAAAGGTGGAGGGCTCCCATTTTGAGCTAAGTACACTATTGTTAATTATGTGCATAAATGTATGTTCGCATTTTTAGTTTTTGTGTTAATCTTGTGAATATTTCTTGTATAAACTAATTTTCTTGTCATGGTTATTAAGATAGTCAAAATGGTTTCTCTCAAATGATCAGTTTCAATAAGGAAGGACAAACTAGGTCTCTAAGTTAGAGCCTCTTCTTTGTTAATTAAGATTGAATTGAAATCAATATTTATGCATTCATTTCTTCTTGCTTTCTTGAATTAAATGCTTTATGCTTTAGTAACTTAGATGAGTGAAATTGGTTTTGTTGAATAAATAGAAATGATAAGGAAGAACAACAAGGACCTCTGAGACAAGAGCCTCTTCCTTGTTAACTAAAATTGAATAAAATCATTATTCACTTTTTCATATGCTTCATAGATTAGATTTTCTATGCTTTCTTCATATTCAACAATTCACACTTGCAGCTTTACATTTTCAGGTTGTAATATGCATTTCTTCATTTTTGAGTATCTAAACAATTGATTTCTAAACTAGATCTAAGATCCATATACTTTGGTGTGTTTCTAAGTTTACCAACCTGGATTGATATTAAAGTACATGCTCTAATTTATCCCAATAAATTAGACTGACAAGGATCTTTTCCAAGGACTATCTGGTTTCCATCCCCAACCTTCCAAGCTAACAAGTTGAAGAGATAGGGGAAACCATCCATGAGGGTTTTCCATACAACAAAGCCTCTTTTATTAGCTTTTCTTGCCTGTTTTTCGAGCCAATCCGCCACTGACAACTTATTTAGATATTTTTCTTTTAAAACCAAGCTCCAGAGACCTTCACCAACTAGGCCTCTCCATATTTTTTTCATTGTCAGGGCTTTTGCAAACTAGTTCAATTTTTGAATCCCCAACCTCCATGAGATTTTAGGGTTGAAAGAGAGGTCCAACTTGCCAGATGAAAACATTCTTTGCTATTTTTCCTAGTCCACATAAATCTAAACATTAATTGCCTAATGGAAGTGAAGATGACAATGGGAATCTTTGATAAAGCAAGCCAATAAACTAGAATATTTTCCAACACAGATTTAACTAGTAAATTTCCACCTCCCAGGGATAGCCAATTGTAACACCATAAATTGATTTTCTTCTCCACTCTTCTGATCAACCACATCCAATCCTCTTTATGATAATTATTTGGATTCAAAAAATAGCCAAGATATTTGATTCCATTTTCTAGTGAGATTGTCCATAGGGGAAAAAGACTGTATATCCGAGAGGATGTCAAGACTGATAGGGAATTCATGGAAAGAAGAATTCTTTCAAGTTGATTTCCATTCCTATAGAACTTGATAAAATATTTATGGCTCTACGGAAAACCTACCATTCCTTTAAAGTACCCATTCCTAGCAGAAGAACATCATCCACAAATAAAAGGTCTGTGATGAAAAGCTTATGTGTTATTTTCACACCTTTTAAGTTACTTGACTACTTTTCCTTCAATAATAAAAGACTTAATCCTTCCATCACCAGCAAAAACAATAAGGGTGATTGAGGACATCCTTGTCTAAGTCCTTTAGAGCTAGTGATTTTTTCATAGGGTGAGCCATTTATAAGGATGGATAAATTGGTTGAAGTTACAAAACCCAAGATGCAATTTGTGGCATCCAAGCCCAAACCAACTTGGAGGAGAACAAGTCTAATAAAGGACCAATTGACTTTGTTAAAAGATTTATTGAGGTCCACCTTTAGCACAAGGGCCTTCTGTTTTTTTTTTTTTGTTTTAATAGAATGAATGGTTTCTTGAGAAATGCCTATGGCATCATGAATTTTCCTATCAACAAGAAACCAAATTGATTTGGAGATATCTTCATTGCTAGTGGACACTTGATCCTGTTAGCTATGATCTTTATAATTAATTTGTACACCAGATTACAAAGCGAGATTGGCCCAAAGTCACAGAAGGAGTTTGTATATATGATACAATTATTATTAATTTATTTATAGATTTAAAGAAATGATTAAATAATATATATATATATATATCTATATATATATATATATATATATATATACATATAATACATAATAATATATATTATATAGTGTATATATATATATTATATGTATATATATATATAATATATATATATATATATAAGTATATAATATAATATATATAATATATATATATATAATATAATATATATATATAATATATTATATATATATATTATATTATTAATTCAAAAAATATTACATGACAATTGCATCCATATCCAGAGTGTTGTAAGATCATAAATCAATAACAGAGGAACAAAGGCATCCTCTAGAAAACAAGAGAGTAAGAATCCTCATTAAAACACAGTGTTGGAAAATTGGGAGGCTTTATAATTAGATTAGATTTTCCTTTCTTTGATAACTGCTTGTGAAATTTGTTGGCTTTTTATTTATTTAATTATGTTCTTCTTCATCAAACAATTATAAAAAACATGAAGATCACAACAAAATAGAGAACACAAGATATAGGCTTCAAGCCAGGGCAAAACCACTCCAAGGGGAAAACCCAAAAAATTATCTTCTTATAGAATCATATCAAATGAGATATCCAAGACCCATTACCAACCCTCTAGATGCCAAGTCAAACCTTCCTTTCTACACAATATATCCACCATCAAGAGACCAACAACAAGAGATGTACCAAGGAAAAAATTCCACACATTCTAGCTCAAGAAAAAACTACTTCTCTCATACTTCGACCATTCTCTTCGTCTCTGTCCTTTCTGTGATGTTTCAAACCAAAATCATCCTAGTGTGTGCGTCCAAATGAGCTCCATCTTCCCTCTATGTATGCTGTCTAGAGGGGTGCAAATAAACATGACCTTTGGGGAAGGGCATCCAGAGGGGTTTTTGACCCAAAAATACATATTTATTTTATTTTTCTTTTACATTAGGTCTAAATAAGACTTTGAATTTTTGACTCAAAAATCCTAGAAGCATGAAGAACATGCTTGCCTAGAAAAACAATAATAATAATTTTATTTTCCTTTTCTTTTTCTTTTTACATAAAATACATAATGGTACAAACTTTGAAGACCTAAACTAGATACATTCTCCAACACTCCCTCTTATGTAGGGAGGTATTCATAATTGTACACCTAGTACAAGGATACTCTCAAACTGAAATATTCTCACAAGAAGAGTTGGATTTAACAAGCCATCTTTAAGCATCAATATCATAATGAACATTTTCAACATAGTAAGGCCTTAATTGAAAAGCTCTTCTTATTTTAGAGCATAATGCTGGGAGGATTTATGTGAGACACCACATTACCTATTAAGGAACATACCCCATCTAGATGTATGTATGTCCGTTTAGGACTATTATTTTCTTGGATTTCGAATCATTGAAGAATATCAATCCTCTTCGACCACTCGTGTCTTCGATACCTGTCCAATCCTCAAAGAGTGTTGATCTACTTCGTCTCTTGGATTCTCTATCCTTAAGGAAATATCTGATGCTTATCCAATCCTCCATACTATAGGTTTTAAGCCTGTACAACAATTACCTGCAAACAAATTCTTAAAACAGAAAATATACAATGGCTAGAACATAAAACTAATACATAGATATTTTCCCCTGGATCCCAAAACCAGGACTACTAGATTGATTTTTCATTTTTTCCTTTCAATGTTAAAATAGATATATATACATGTGGAAGCATTCATAAATCTCATTCCATTAACTATGAATTAGAACATAATTGTAGTTCCCTTGACCGGATCTACAAAATACCATGGGAAGAAAACCATCATGCCCAAAACCATGTGCAAAACCCATGCTCAAAACCATGTGTAGGTCCGCCCACCATCTTTGGGTTCACCCCCCATCCTTGGGTCTGCATATATATAAGATTTTTTTTTCCTGAGGTGCTACCTCAGACCCCATGTAAGGGGGATACCGCTCTCTTGTAAACCCCACGACAAGGGGGGATACCACCCCCTTGTGACTCCCCTGCTATGCCTGATGCAACCAACAAGGGGGGGCTAATTCCCCCCTATGACCCCCCCACAAGTACGACTAGTTGTGGAAAGAATATAACACATACCCCATTCTCCCTCCATGGCATTCACTAGTCATACCACTCTTAGTCCTAGCCTAGTGCATGACACATGAAGACAAGAATATAATGTCCATCATCACTCCCTCTTAACCATGGAGATAATCCTCATTCCATGTATATTAGGGAATATATTATTACTCGTTCTCAAAATTGAAAGGTATTTCTTACTTCCTTTCAATTGGGAAGTCATAACCATGTGTATTTATCAATAAATTAGCTACTAGTTCTTCTTGGATATCTTCAAGTAGTAGTTGCATGGATCCTCCCACCCTTTGCATGAGATTTTATCTTTCTAGATGTAATGGAGCCAAACCTTTTCTTCAATTTGTGGCAGGGTTTAGGCCATCAAACTTCCATATCACTTTCCTCTAGTCATCATCAACAAAGGCATCATATTGAGCCAACCAAAGTATAGCTTAGTCATAGCTCTCTCTAACCATGAAAGTGATCTTTATCGCTATATAAATATGAACCTCAAATTATCTTTATGTATTGATACCTTTCAATCCCAAGATGATTTAGACATTTTGATCATATAGTCCTTAAATCCATCCACTCAATCCATGTATACTTTGAATTGAGTTCAAAAAAAATAGTTGTAGGTGTACTAGCCTCAACTTCCATTAAGTAGCAAAATCATATACCAACCAGATAACCAATACTAACATTAATATCATAATTACCTCATCATGATGACCTTTTGTCAAGATGCCATATTTTTCTTCTTGATTCCTTTAAGATCAACATCCTTTTACATACTTTATCTTCATATTGCAGTAAGGTTATGCTTCATCTTTCAATCATCAATGTGTTCTTGGAATGAACTCATTAGCTTGAAGCTTCAACATCATGGTCGTTATATTTCCCTCCTTCCATCATGCTCATCATTTTCAAGGAGTCATCAACAAGCACGAGTGTTGCTTTGCTTTGTTCTTTGATCCTTCTCATTTTTCTTCCGTAATTTTAACAACCTTCATTATGTGCCTGTAATTCTCAACAACAAGTACAACCAATAAAAATATATAAAGACAAGAGCATGATGTCGAATATGTCAATCTAGGGTTTCCATGGTTTCTCAAAAGGTGTACTTCTAGAGCTCTAGTTACAAACCCTATATTTTTTATCTAACCCTTATAAGGGTTTTTTATTTTAACAAAAACACCCATTCCTAGGGTTTTGTCTTCAAGCCCTAGGATTTATCTTAATCCAAATTTTGCTAGGGTTTAATACATACCCTATTCTTTATCTCAAAAATCTTTTAGGGTTTAGAGATATCAAAGAACATTTAGCCGACAAACCCTAGATACCATTTCCCAAGATCTAGGGATTCCTTAGAGTGAAAAAATGGTTAGAGTTTCCTTTTCTAGGGTTATTAAGTCTCATCTAGGGTCTACAATCGCTAGATACCTTAAAAACCCTAGATTATTTTAAGCCATCAGGGTCTACCATGCCATTGTTTTATCAATATGCATATGAAACCTCAATGCATTTCATTTCTAGATTTTAGGATATAATCTTCACATTCAGCTAAATGCTTGGACCATCATGCCTAGTCTTCACATCATCATGGTGTAGTGCCTTCCATGCTTAATAATTAGGTCCTTTTTCCTTTCATAGTGGAAACAATCAATTAGGGTTTCCATCTCTAGTGTTTCTCCTTTTATTCCACACTTTGCTAGGATTTGCAAACCCTAGATGCCAAGACCTATCATCACATTCCTTTGTTTAGATGCAAGACTGATTTTTGTATTAGGAACACTTGGAACAATTCCATTGATCTTCATATATGCCTCTATCTCAATACTTTACATAATTATTCTTTCATAGGTAATAGAGTCAAGTCTCCAAATACTACCATTGTGGAAAATAGATATGCCATTGAATCACATAGTCGTTGTTCATAGAGTCATACTGTAATATATAGGTCAATGCATTGTAATTCGAATCACCAATTCATTAAAGATATATATCTAATCCATCATTGTTATAGAAGATGACACCATACAATCACTATATTGAACCTTGCACGATGCCAAATGCAATGCCTCAGTTCATAGGATCAAGCCAAAGTTTATAATATTTCCCATTGAGTTATGATGTGAGTGAGCTATAGATGCATGTCTATAATCATGGTAGTGTAAAGTCATTTCATACAATATAACGAGCCATACAACGTGATGCCAATGTATATTTGAGCCACGAAAATTGAGCCATAGAACATATGCGAGCATTGTTGTTGTTGTTGTTTTTTTTTTTTGAATTTGTCTACTCCTATATTGATACAAAAATAAAATTATAGAGAGGCAGCGGCCTCGAGAAGTCTAGCCTAGAGATGCGGCATGCTCACAATACCTCGCTTGAACACTGACCAAAAAGACTTGCTGAAGACTGACTAGAAGAGCTTCCATGAAACAGAAAACGCCCAGACTGAAGCTGAAGACTGACCAAAGGTATATCTAGACCAAGACAAGTTGACTGGGGCCGTACAAGTAAACAGTAAAGTGTTGCCCTTTCAAAACTAGAGTCTGACCCAAAAAACAGCTTAGTCCGAAACTGAGACCCAAAGACACAGTCAGGAGAATTCCGCCCCCGCAGGGGAAACCGACAATTTAACATTGGAAAAAAGGTCTGAGCCTGAGAACTGTAAATCATGTAATGACTATAAACCAGGAGGGAATTGAGCATCTTCAAATAGAAAAGAATCAAAAACCAATAAGCGCAGACTTGATTAAGCTTCATGAGAGGTGGAAGGCGACTCTTCAACAATGCGACACCCATATTTGTAGGGTTCTTCATCCTCAAAGGGATGGCCCTCTTTGCCTGAAGAACTGCCACTAGTAGGGACGCTCAGACCGGTTTGAATGTTCATGTCCTAGGTTGTAGAGCCACCAGGAACCTTACTCCGCATATTGTCAATCTGAGAAGTACCATGCTTGTCCTCCGCCCTTGTCTTTAGAGACAACCCTGGTGTAACAACAACCGAACCAAAAGTATCCTCTTGAAGCTCAATGGTGACTGAAGCTATGAAGGAGGAATTACTGAGAGTACAGGGGAACTGAAAACGAGCAGTGTGAGATTGGGGATTCTAAGAGTGCGCTGCTGTATTATGCTGCCCTTGACCCTGACCACGACCACTCCTGGTAACAGGATAACTGTCAGTGTAGAAGTCCGAGGCTTCAGACGAGGAGTCTGAGGTAGTGGAGGAGGGCTGGCGGGTGACGCGGCCTCGAGAACTTCCTCTCCTACAGCTCATTCTTGGGCGCAATGTAGGCATGTTGAAATGAGAAAGAAGAGTTGAACATGCAGCAGTGGGAAAGACCGAGGAGGAGTGATAGCTGAAATTGCAGAAAGGGCTATGTGAAGCATGAAAACCCAGCGGCAAATTAGCACAGCGTTCCAAATCAAGACAATACCCTGGGCTGGCTCGAGAGCGAGGCACTGCGACAACACTGGAACAACATGAGCGCGGGGGAGGAGCAAGAATGAAATTTAAGAGGGGCGCCATAACAGATGAAATTGCAGGCTGGAGAGGGGGGACAAGCTCCATTAATGCGACATTGATGTTGTTGGCTGAAGACTTTAAAACTGGCTTCATGCGAGGCTGGATGGCGGTGGTAATAAGCCACGCTCCAACCCACTAAGCCGATCTCGTACAGCTTGACATGTTACACACCCGCATTCGGGAACATATGCGAGCATTGTTGACCATTGATGCCACACAAAATTATGTGTTGGTAATTGATGTCCTACGAAGTACTCAATATAATGTATACATCGATCCTCAAGATTGTAATACAAATACCCATCAACATACAATTCACATAACACAGATGCCATAACAGGTGATCAATTTTTAATTTATGAAAGATGTGAACCAAATAAGGAATTCGATCCTCATAGAAAAATGTGAGCCACCTTGTTGCATAGATATTTTGTATGTCCAACATTTGGTTTAATAACAATGCTACAGAGTGAGCTATAGGATGTGAATCAAGTAATGAGCTATAGTTTAATAAAAGGAGCTACAGACTTTGAGTAATCGAGCCTAATTAAATCTCACTGTATTTTTTACCAGTCTAAGAAAAATGCAAGGGTTTCCTGAGGGAATGTGATCCATTGGCGAGCCATAGTGAATAAAATGCAAGAAAAAAGATCATTGAATCTTAGATATGTGGGTCACTATAATTTTTAGAGTCTTCTTAACAAAGATAAGGTCTCTTGATATGCCCAAAATCTCGTTCAACCTTCCAAGATAGAAGCTACAATAGTTACCAACAAGACTGCACTGGACTTAATTCCATAAACTAGTAAAATGATCTTCTAGCCTCCTTTCTTCAAACCTTAGCTCTAATACCATGTTGGAAAATTAGGAGGCTTTATGATTATATTAGATTTTCCTTTCTTTGATAACCCCTTGTGAAATTTGTTGGCTTTTTATTTATTTAAATATGTTCTTCATCATCAAACAATTATACGAAACATGAATATCACAAGAAAACAAAG
Organism: Pinus taeda; assembly: GCA_000404065.3. NCBI lineage: Eukaryota > Viridiplantae > Streptophyta > Pinopsida > Pinales > Pinaceae > Pinus > Pinus taeda. Next base: position 79,464 of record APFE030857919.1, read on the forward strand.
AACACAAGATATAGGCTCGAAGCCAGGGAAAAACCCTTCCAAGGGTAAAACCCACAAAGTTCTCTTCTTATAGAATTAGATCAAATGAGAGATCCAAGATCCATAACCAACCGTGTAGATGCCAAGTCAAACATTCCTATTTGCTCAATAAATACATCATCAAGAGACCAACAACAAGATGGACCAAGGTAGAAATTCCACACATTCGAGCTCAAGAAGAAAATACTTCTCTAATACTTCGTCCCTCCTCTTTGTCTATGTCCTTTTTGTGATGTTTCAGACCAAAATATCCAAGTGTGTGTGTCCAAATGAGCTCCATCTTCCCTCTATTTATACTGTCCAGAGGGGTGTGTATAGACATGACCTTTGGAGTAGGGCTAATTGGCATCCAGAGGGGTTTTTGACCCAAAAACATATATTTAAAATTTATTTTTATTTTTCTTTTACAATAGGTCCAAATAGGACTTTGACTTTTTGACTCAAAAACTTAGAAGCATGAAGAACACGTTTGTCTAGAAAAATAATAATAAAATAAATTTTCTTTTTGTTTTCTTTTGCTTTTTATATAAAATACATAATGGTACAAATTATGGAGACAAAACTAGTTACAGTTACATTCTCCAACACATAGTCCAATTTACAATCTCTAGGGAATCGAGACGAGAAAATACAACAACTTAACCAAATTTCGAACATGTCATGAACCAAAGGAGACTAGAGAAGAACAATTCCAAGAAAATATTCCAAAATATTTGCAGCCAATATCCAGGGACAACAATCAAAGCAATATTAATGTTCCAAAGAGAAAATACACAGGTAAAAATTTTCACATTATGTCGGTCGGAAACATCATCTCCAATATAAGTAGAGGTCAACCACTGTTGCCATTTAACAAAACCAATATAGAAGGGTAGTCCATTACATATGGTAAACCAAGAGTTTTCAAGGCAAATAGATTGTGGCAAACTTAGAACGACATAAACAACATTAGTAATGAGCTGCAAGTCCGTGCTCACACTAAAACATGTACAAAACCAAGAAGTCTTCAAATACATCCAACTATATCCACAAGACCCTATTGTTGAGAGCAAGGAATCCATCAACATCACTGAAACAAGCTTATTAAGCAAAGGGAAAAACTGATACCATTTTCTTAGCCTTAATTGAAGGAAATGATGGTAAAGTCTTGAGCACTACTAACTGGTGGATCAGTAAGATCTCTAGGTGGGTCAGTGAGATCCCCCAACGCTGAGTCCGACACCAAAAATCTCTCCACACGACTCTGATGAGAGTCAATGTTGTTAAGAAAAAACTTGTGATTCCTTAACATACACTTGATATCTTCCAACCTAGAAAATACATTATAATTTTCAACTTGCTTGTCCTTGAAAATAAAACGTAAACGAGTATTCATTTGTTGATGTAGGGATAAAGAATGTAGGAAATGGAGTATTATCTTCCTAAATCTACCTAAGTTCTGAACCCATTTCAAACCATCACTAATAATCTCTAAATCATAATGATAAGGGTGATCCCCAGATTCTTTTGACTCTGAAACTAGAATTTTTTTGCAAACTTCAAGAGGGACATAATTAAAGAAAGTTGCCACTGTGTTAAAGGAAAAAGGCCGAGATCATTTGACTCAAACACTACCTACACCACCTCATCTACTTACCATTGTTTGACGAGGAGGCATAATGGTAGTAGGAAGAGAATAATGCAAACAACTAGTAGGGGCACCACGACCAAAAGCAAGCATATAGATGGACTATTGCCCCTAATGAGCCCCAAATTGGGTAACTTATTGGGCTCATTTTGCCTAATTATCCTTGTTCAGTCCTTGTTCAATCCTCCATTTTTCATAGCTTATGCATTATTTTTTAGTATGTTTATGTCATTTGTACGAATAAGGGTGGTCACTCTTCCTAGGTGGCTAACACGTGCTTATTTCAGGTTTTTTTTGACACGTGTTGGAGAAAAACCGAGCAATCATGGGCTAGATGACAACCAAGCTTGAGGTGAGGATTCATAGGGGGGTTGTCCATGACATTAAATATCCTTTCCTCGGGATCTCCACCACCATCTCCGAGCTCAAAGGCCACCAAAAACGGATTTTGAAGGTAGCTGAGCAGATTTTGGAAAAGGGACTGTCTACTAATAGTTTGGACAGCCAAGTCCCCTAGATTTAGGAGGCCTGCTAGGGCCCTCGTGGTGTATAAATGATAAGGCCTCAGCCTTGGTAAGGGACTTTTGAAACCATTGCATTTTTTTTGCACTACAGTGCTGTCACCTTCAACTTGTTCTCTTGTAGCCATTTTGGCATAACTTTTGACTGGTGACTATTTTTTGATAATGATAAGCAGTCCTATTTTATATCAACTCTGAGTTTTCTATAGGAGCCGTAACTCTCAGGGTTGGGCCCAACCTGAGAGCCTAGGGCCTCCTTTATGTACTGTTATCTTTCCTTTATGCATCGTTGTTTTCCTTTTATGCATTTGCAAACGTATTTCTGTTAGGCAGATTAAGTTGTGTTGATTAACTAGGTCACTGTTTATGAATAGAATGCTTTAGATGTTTAGAATAGATTGGTAGGATAATAACAGGGAAAAAGCTCCAGAAAAGGGTCAACAAACACTTCTGGTTTCACCTCTTCCTTATTGGATCAGGGGCTGAATTGAAGTAACCGTGCTGTCCCAAACAAAAACACTAGTTTGCCTTGCCATGCAATCATTAGTGTGCTGTTTTCATTTGCAGAAGTTGGTTATGTGTTAATATCTCTGAAATGCCTCATTGCATAGTTGATATATATAGTTCTCCTTTAAATAAAGCTGCTGTTCGTTCACTTTATTGTTAGCTAGATTAGATTAGCTAGGACTTTGATTACTTGCAAGATTTTGTTGATTCAGTTGAATGTACACAGTGTAGAGCATCTCTACCACTCTTTCATCCACCTAAGCTTCATCAGAGCCATCTGTTCCATCTCCTAGCTAGGTTCCTTGTCTCACATCTCTCCTCTTGCCCACGTAACCCTACCTTTTTGTGTAATCATTATTTCAGCCTTCTTTGAGCCAATTCAACCTTCTATACCTTCTCACCACTCCATCCACCAGTCCCTGGGCCACTTCAGACCCCTATCCTACCTCCATATCCATTCATGCATCTTCCCTCACTCACCCATCCTCCAAAATCCAATTTTTAAACATCCTGTAGAAATTTCTGAACATCCTGTAGAAATTCCTGAACATCCTGTAGAACCCCTGCAGACTTCCTATAGAAGCTCACAAATGAGGTTTCTTGATAGCCAAACTTTGTGAAACTCTTTAGAAGGGTGTTAGGGACTCCTTAGACACTCTCTGAACCTTCTTGACCTCTTCCAAGCATTTCTCCTCCTTGATCCACCCCTGCACAGTCAAGAACAGTGAAAGCATATGCATGATGAAACTGACGACTTAATCAAAAATAAAAAAAGATGTTTTCTTCAGATAAAGGTAGTCTAGACACATGTATTTTACCTTCATAGAAGTAATGGCATCTCTTTCAGTAGTTTGCATTCTCTTCTTTGCGTCAGTAGGACTAGCTGGTAGAATTAGGGTTTGCGCTTTCCTTCA
>APFE030857919.1:90038-122929 GCA_000404065.3 Pinus taeda
TACAATAAAAAAAGATCCTTGGGTGAAAACCTCTCTGAGGCACCCAAGGCAGATGGTAGGGGTGAAAACCTCATTGAGGCGCCCTTGCTGTCTCTCTGAAAAAAGAATTTGAATAAAAAGACCCTTGGGGTAAAACCTACAATAAAAAAAGATCCTTGGGTGAAAACCTCTCTGAGGCACCCAAGGCAGATGGTAGGGGTGAAAACCTCATTGAGGCGCCCTTGCTGTCTCTCTGAAAAAAGAATTTGAATAAAAAGACCCTTGGGGTAAAACCTCTCTGAGGCACCCAAGGAAGATAGTAGGGGTGAAAACCTCATTAAGGCGCCCCTACTGTCTCTTAAAAAAAAAAAAAATAAAGTTTAATCCCTGGAAATTGTTGCAGGTTGCAAGAACACAATGCAGAAAGGAGGCCTCCCAACACAAGGACAGGGGTCCCTACCAAGTTACTAGGCATCCTCACATACACTCCCTCCATGAATACTCATTTTTTTTTCAGGATTCGGACACAATCTGGTCGTGGTTCAACCTTCTACAGGAAGCTACAAGACTTTCTACAGGAAGTTCTGCATTTCTACAGGAAACATCCTGTAGAGCCTTTGGGCAGGCCATAACCGATTATGAAGAGGGATTTGAAGCTTGAAGTCTGTTGAGGAGGCATGCAACCACTCTTTTCTTTCATCCTCCACTTGTTTCATCTCCTTTCACCACCATTGCCACCATCTGGTTGAATATACCTGCACAGTCATACCAGAACCCTGTTTTCTTAGATAAAAATTTGTTTTTTCAAGTGAAAAATAAAGCATGCAGAGGCTCGCACGCTTTACCTATCAAGGCACCCTCAGGACCGTTCATCCGTGAATGCAACTTTGTTTGTTTCAGCATGCACCCCAGGAGGAGAAACGGCTACAGGATGTCCTATAGGAATCCTGTAGCAGCTGATCCGGTTAGAGCACATACCATGGAAGCTCTGCAATGTAGGCAGTCGGCCAAATCATATGGCCTATACCTTAGGGATCAGTGGCTACAATTCCAAATCAACACGTTGGCACAGAGGGGTATCACCCAAATCCAAAACCCCCAACAGTTCATGGATTTATGTAACAACAGTTCATCAGAAGACAAGGCCAAGCTATCAGAGTTCTACCTTCATAATTTGGCCCTTCCAAACATAACCTCATGGGACCCCAACACAACAGTAGGGGACATGCAGTTGATGGCAATGACCTCATGGCTAAACCACGAAGAAAAGAGAGTGGCAGAGGTCAGAAATGTCATGGACCGAGAATTACAGGAACCACTGCTGATTAGAGCAGAGCCAGGGGACCCCACAGCATTGATATCCACCCACTAGCACCTAGCAACCAACTCTCAGGCTCTGTTAGAGTACATGGATCGGCAGGCCCATGCCATAACACACTTTGAGGATATGGAGCGACTATTGGGGGACAATTGTGTTCATGATTGCACCCGTAGGTGGAACACATCGTCCCACAGCCTCAAAATCAGGGAATACCACACTCCAACTAGAATGAGGGAGGCCTTGGCACAAATGCCTCTCTACAAAAAGTCTATGCAGAACCTCTAGGTCAGCTGGATAGGCCTCAAGTTAAGTCCACCTTTGCTTTTGGGATTGTTAGAAGGAGGCACAAAAGAAGAAGAGCATAAGCAGTGGGAAGAGGTGGAAAGGAAAGCGAGATTCCATGATGAAGAGGATACTACTTCAGAAGCTTGGGATGTGAGGGAGGCAATCAAAGCAATTAAGGACAAGGAGCTAGACTAGTTGCTCAAAGGATGAGCAACCCATTTAGCAGGGGGGTGATGATGAGCCCCAAATTGGGTAACTTATTAGGCTCATTTTGCCTAATTATCCTTGTTCAATCCTTGTTCAATCCTCCATTTTTCATAGCTTATGCATTATTTTTTAGTATGTTTATGTCATTTGTACAAATAAGGGTGGTCACTCTTCCTAGGTGGCTAACACGTGCTTATTTTAGGTTTTTTTTGACACATGTTGGAGCAAAACCGAGCAATCGTGGGCTAGATGATAGCCAAGCTTGAGGTGAGGATTCGTAGGGGGGTTGTCTATGACATTAAATAGGCCTTCCTCGGGATCTCCACCACCATCTCCGAGCTCAAAGGCCACCAAAAACGGATTTTGAAGGCAGCTGAGCAGATTTTGGAAAAGGGACTGTATACTAACAGTTTGGACAGCCAAGTCCCCTAGATTTAGGAGGCCTGTTAGGGCCCTCGTGGTGTATAAATGATAAGGCCTCAACCTTCGTAAGGGACTTTTAAAACCATTGCATTTTTTTGCACTACAGTGTTGTCACCTTCAACTTGTTCTCTTGTAGCCATTTTGGCATAACTTTTGACTGATGACTATTTTTTGATAATGATAAGCAGTCCTATTTTATATCAACTTTGAGTTTTCTATAGGAGCCGTAGCTCTCAGGGTTGGGCCCAACCTGAGAGCTTAGGGCCTCCTTTATGTACTGTTATCTTTCCTTTATGCATCGTTGTTTTCCTTTTATGCATTTGCAAACGTATTTCTGTTAGGCATATTAAGTTGTGTTGATTAACTAGGTCACTATTTATGAATAGAATGCTTCAGATGTTTAGAATAGATTGGTAGGATAATAACAGGGAAAAAGCTCCAGAGAAGGGTCAACAAACACTTCTGGTTTCACCTCTTCCTTATTGGATCAGGGGCTGGAATTGAAGTAACCGTGTTGTCCCAAACAAAAACACTAGTTTGCCTTGCCATGCAATCATTAGTGTGCTGTTTTCATTTGCAGAAGTTGGTTATGTGTCCAGATCTCTTAAATGCCTCATTTCATAGTTGATATATATAGTTCTCCTTTAAATAAAGCTGTTGTTCGTTCACTTTATTGTTAGCTAGATTAGATTAGCTAGGACTTTGATTACTTGCAAGACTTTGTTGATTTAGTTGAATGTACACAGTGCAGAGTATATCTACCACTCTTTCATCCACCTAAGCTTCATTAGAGCCATCTGTTCCATCTCCTAGCTAGGTTCCTCGTCTCACATCTGTCCTCTTGCCCACGTAACCCTACCTTTTTGTGCAATCATTATTTCAACCTTCTTTGAGCCAAATTCAGCTTTCTACACCTTCTCACCACTCCATCCACCAGTCCCTGGGCCACTTTAGACCCCTAACCTACCTCCATATCCATTCATGCATCTTCCCTCACTCACCCATCCTCCAAAATCAGATTTTTAAACATCCTGTAGAAATTTCTAAACATCCTGCAGAAATTCCTGAACATCTTGTAGAACCCCTGTAGACTTCCTGTAGAAGCTCGCAAATGAGGTTTCTTGATAGCCAAACTTTGTGAAACTCTCTGGAAGGGTGTTAGGGACTCCTTAGACCCTCTCTGAACCTTCCCGACCTCTTCCAAGCATTTCTCCTCCTTGATCCACTCCTGCACAATCAAGAACAGTGAAAGCATATGCATGATGAAACTGACGACTTAATAAAAAATACAAAAAGATGTTTTCTTCAGATAGAGGTAGTCTAGACACATGTATTTTACCTTCATAGAAGTAATGACATCTCTTTTAGTAGTTTTCATTCTTTTCTTTGCATCAGTAGGACTAGCTGGTAGAATTAGGGTTTTCTAGGGTTTGTGCTTTCCTTTAGTTTTTCAATCTCTTTTCGCAAATAGATTAGCTTCCTTCGAGTTAGCTTTCATCCATCAATTAAAAATATTCTTCTAAGAGCTCATAGAAGTTGGCTTAAGCTCCTAGAAAACTTGTGCCAGCTGACCAAGTGACAACTGCGACAAGAGCTAGTACTTGTGCATACAACACCGTCGCTTCCAAGTTTGTTACGAACTACCAGGTTGATAAAAGTAAAGAAGGGAGTCCCAGGAGTTGCAACATAATTGCTGCAATACTGGAGCCCACCAGCCCCTTCTAATTGAAATCGAAAGACAACTAGGTCGTCCCCCAAACTCCAAACTAGAGGACCAAATTCAAGTAAGGTTTGAAATTCACCACACTATAAGGACATAAGACACCATAACCTCTACCACCATACCAACACTTAGTGAATTTAATACCCAAAAGGGCCACAAGGAAATTCCTGACACTAAAAGAAAATAATAGCACACACAAGGTGGTTTCGAATATAAAGTAGCAATTTAGCTCCTTAATCAACCTAACAAAATCCCAATTCACAATCCCAAAGATCTCTAGAGCCATAAACTAAAACTGTCGAAACAAAACCCTGAATATATGCCAACCCTTTACTAACAGAACTAGACTCCCCTCATATTTAATACCAAATGGAAAATGCCTTGGGTACCAACAACCGCAAAGAACTAGACAAGGATAGAAAATACCTCTGAATTCATTGGCCAAAGTGGGAAAAGTTGAGTATATGAGCACTAGTTTAAACACTGGCCCAAGTTCTATTTTATGCAAACAAAAAATGAAAAACATCGACCCCACACTATCACCAACATGGATGAAATCACAAATAAAAATAATTCCTCACAACCAAATCTAAGCTCATTTACATGCAACCCATAACCAAAGGAATTCATTACTAAATAAATCAAGGTGCAAGAGGTTGAGGAATGAACCTCGCCTCCACCCCCATGTGTAGCGTACCTTAAATGAATGATTGGATGAAGATATATATGATACATATTCTTCTCTATTATTAATGGGGAATTTTTAGAGTTTTCATGTATGTCTAGCATTTTAGAGGTTGGAAGCTTTTTCAATCTATCATTAGGCTCACCAAATTTTCATCTTACAATAATTTCTATTGGATGAGTGTTCTAGAGTAATACTTCGTGTTCTTCATGAAACATCCATAATATTTGTAATAATTTCTTGATAATCTTTGTAATTATTTGAAATATTTTCATTATATGAAAAATATAACCTTTTTTTTTTCATTCAATTTGGGAGAATTGATTAAAGACTTTGGAACCAAGAAAATTTATAAAATTACTTAAAAATTAAGTAATTTTATAAATTTGTCATTATTTAAGATTTTTTTTAATAACATATGTTAAATTTTATTCATACTTTTTAACTCTCTCTTATTTTTTTAACAATGAAGAATCAATATATTTTTTAATCCAATGGGTGGCAGGATGGGGAGGGGTATTTTATGGCTCCAGAGTAATCATAGAGTATTTATGGGAATTGGGGAAGATGGAAAATAATCAAACATAATCATATGGTTTACCCCAAGGCATTCTTCTTGCCAAAGAATTTCAAGTCCGTTCTATCATTGTGTTGGGTGAATCCCTTTTAATAGTTTATTATTTGGTCAAAGGATATTCCCCTAGCAACAAAGTTATGGATAATCTCCTTAATCAGATTAAGAGGGTATTAAAAAATATCCCAAAGATGAGTTTCAAGCACATTCTAAGGGATAACAACCAAGAAGCAGATCAATGTGCTCACCAAGGTTGCAATTTGAATTTTTGAGAGTTGATGGTTAATGGTAAATCCCTTATTGGATTAAGCATGAATCATATGTTCAAATATCAAAATTTTTGTGAGAGTCTGCTAGTTCATGTGGATTTCAAGAAATATGTTGTCATTAAGGATCATATTGTGAGGTAGCCTATATGTACTGCAAGTTTTGTTTAATTTTGAGGCTTTATTATAATGTATTCACCTCCAAAGACTTGTATATGCTTAGTACCAATTATTTTCCTCTTCATAGGATAATTTTCATTTAAAAGTTCATAGATGATACTAAAGATGGAAGAAAATCAGAATGTAACTCTCAATGTGCAACTGTAATCTGAGCACAAATTTTCAATTAGCATAACTATTCTCATTATCATAAAAATAATATTAATAAAGAATAAAAAAACAATCCAAAATTTTAAAGATTTTAGTGTGACTTTATTTTTATTATGTTTTGGAAAAAAACCAATAAAATAAAAGAAAAGATAAAACATAAATAAAGGAAAAAGCTATCAAACTAAAGGCAACTGAAAATATGTATTGTTGAAATAAAAATAAAAAAAGATTGAAACTAAATTTCTTTGAAAAGAAAACCTTATATATTTCATGGGTGATTTCTTAGTCAGTGGGGGTGAGTGTTGTTAAATGGGAATTATTGGGTTCTACTAGTTCTCAGATTCTCAAGTGCTTAACGTCGGTTACTCAGAGTCCTAGTAAATTTGCTTAATTGCAATTATGTTGAATTGTCTTGAGTCTAATGTTTGTTGGCAGCGTTACGTGTTCAGGACAAGGTAACAACCCCTCTTTGTTATGTTTGTGCACAAGGAGTTGTTACTATTTGTTATGGTTTTGTGGAATCTAGTGTGTCATGTTTCTGGGTTGTGGCAAGTTTGAGAATTTGCTCCTGCAGTGTGGCACTTGGGTGATGATGTAGTAGCCTTCAGGTCAGGAGCTCACGGTTATGTGTCCCATCGTTATTTTTTCTTTAAAGGTAGAGGTTCTTTCAATGTTTGTCATCAATGTTCCCTTGCAACAGTGCTCATGCCTCCTAGAAAAGATTGTGTAGCTGGAGGGGTAGAGGAAGCAATGTAGGGTACAAAAGGGTTCGTCCTTTTTCCTATGACTCTTTCATTGACTTCTTTGATGTTGTTCCTCTAGAGGTGAGGAAGGGAATTTTATTGTTGGAATGTAAAGAGGTAGGGGGCTGCCCCTACCACCTTGATTCTGAATTAGTGGGAGAGGATATGAAATGGGTTCCGGATCCTGATAAATTTAGGAAAATGAGGCTTCACTTTCTGAACTCTTTGGCTTTACATCAAAAAATGGCCACCCTACTATGACTTATTTTCAAAGATAAGAAAGTGGAGAATTAAAATGTATTTTCCTCATTAGAGGACATTAAACACATGCTTCACAACCAAAGGTTCTACTTAGATAATTAAGATTCTCTTTTGGCCCATGTAGAAGGATTTCTAGTGAGTGATTCCGCCTTTGGTGATCTCACAGATCCTTTGGATGATAGTGCTCATGTGTTGAATACAGTATGCTCTAATCCTGACTATATATGGTGGGTTTTCATATATTTTTGTCATCAATTTTGGCATGCATTCTTTTAGGTACTGTCTCTTCATGGAGTTCCTCATTATATTTTGGATCTGAAGTACATTGGTCTGGAATATATTGCTTGTTGACAATCATGCTTATAGTGGGGAAAGTTTTCTAGTTTCTTGCTCATTTTTTTTTGGATATCATAGTGGTGTAGCTTGTGTTATTGATGTTCTTGTGTATCTATGGATGGCCTTGAGTTTTTATGGTCGACTCTTTTATCTTACGACCTCTCTAGGTTATGTATTAGAGATGTGTGATTATCGCTCTCGATGTTGTGTCTTTGAGTTACTTGTGGATACAAATCAATACTTTTTTGTTGGACGACACTATGTTTTTGTTGATAGCCATGTGTTATGTTGCATACTGTTTACTTCTGGGCTGTTTTATGACTCACAAGCACTATTGTTAGTAATGCCATGACTACAATTAGAATTGGATACATGGGTCTATGTTGGAAGTCCTTAACTGTTCATGTGGGCTCCTTCGCGTTATGAATCCTTTGGTGGTTGTTCTTTAATTGGCTCCCGGCGTATTAGTTTTAAGTCCCATTCTAGCACTGTTGTTACTTTTTTGGAGTTCGACTTATTCTTATCAACTCTTATAAATGATGAACCTCTTAGCATTGAATCTCTTGATGAATATGGGTGCACTATGGCATGCTACATCTCATTATGGTATTGGGTACATTATGGCAATTTCTTGTTCGTTTCAAAGAGTAATGACACTCTTGGCATTTGGAAAAGCTCGAATACTGGGAACGTATATGGTTCTGAAGAATCTTTTGAAAAGGTTGATGAAGTCAGGTCTTGGTTGCTATTTAACTTTCCTGATGGTGTTTCTTATTCCTAGATAAGAGCAATTTGATTAGTGCCATCCTCACATTATGTTTTTAATTTTTTTAATGAATCAATAGTGAGGTTGGCTTGTGAAAGGCCTATGAAGGTTTATGGTATTGTATGTTGTTAAACTAAAGAGTGTTCTTTTGCTCCGTTACTTTGTTTTATGTAGGCATTAGGGATATTTTAGCTTCTGATGTTCTCCCTTGTGGGATTTGGAAATGAAAACTATGTAATTCTTTTTTGATAATGAATGCATATATGGGGAACTAAAAAAGAAAAAAGACATAATTAGAGCCCAAAAAACCCCCTTAAATTAGAGGAACATGAAATTGAAATTGAAAATATGTTTTATTATAATAAAAAAATAAACCTTTGAAATTAAACCGCTTAAAATAATAATAATAATAATTAATTTTAAAAATCTAATGGGAAGGACGATTCTTCAATGTATTTGACCATATCCATTCCTCTTTAAAAAAAAATGGTTTTAAAAAGTATAGTTTGAGTGGACTTAATGGTAAAAAATATGTCTTTCCTCCTTGAACGTTCAATGGTTGAAAACAAGAGGGTAGAATTTGTACTTGGTTAAGGATGACGAGCCACAAGAGATAAGCATCCCCTTTGAGTGGTATTCCCAAAGGATTATTTAATGAGATGGGCCTTTAGGATGTCTAAACGCTTGCCAAACCACAAATGTTTGCTAGTATTGACTTGCAAGTTGTCAATAATGACTTCACAATTATTTATTTATTTATTTATTTTATTTTAAAATAAATGATTAAACAAACTATATTAAATGATCAGGCGCTCAAAATTAGGCTCAAAACTCAAGATGTCATAATATCTATAAAATTAGTTGCAGATCGAAGAGCCCGTCATCCTGATTCCAACGGTGCGAATGACACTCGAATTCGAGCTCGTATGAAGAAGTTAGAGCAAGTAAAAGTTTAGGTTTGACTTGGACATATGGCAGGAAAAGATGATGTGGTAGGGCTCTTCATCAAATGGGGAAGCGCCAAGTGGAAGCTTGCCATTGGTCCACGCATTTCGTAAATCATATGTCGCAGGTGGGTCGGTGTTAAAAATCGGCCCGGAACAAGCCATGGTGTGATGTGATAATCATAATCGCACATCGCAACAGGGCAGGCGAAAAGGCTTTAAAGAATCAACCCCGACATTTGTGATGCAACGATTAGCTCCCAAGCAAGGAAGAGTTGCGATGCGATAATCACAATCGCAGATCGTAATCACACACCGTAGAAAATAGAGTCCCACATATATAAGACCGCCGGTACTCCACCGATTGCGAATTGCGAAAGGATCCCAGATGTGATAAGTTTATGAGTTCCGGTTAATAGTTTCGACGGGTTTGCCATATCGGAATTGCACATCGCCCTGCCACATTCACAAACCATAAGCTCGTCAATTCTCATCGATTGTGATTTGCGATGGGACAATCGGTGCTGAAAGATTATGGACTGCTGTATGACGAAATTTTTGCTCAGTTAGCGCTTTTTGGAGCTAATTTGTAGGATCATGCCGGATTTGGAGCAATTTATGGAGCAAATAGTGGGAAAAGTAGGAGATGTCATAACTTATTCAGTTTTCCACCAAATTGGATGCAAAAGTAGGCTAGATAGCCATTTTTGGACATTCTGTACACATTAGAGTAGGTTTTCAGAAGCATTTGAGCATTGTAAACACATCTTTTTACACTTTTGAGCATAATAGAGAGGCCCAAGACATTGGAAGCTAGACCAAGGAGATGTAGCCTAGGAGGGGTGAACTCATTTTTCATGTTCCTGTTGTAATGTGTTTTTGATGATGTTCTATACATGTTTATGCTATTGTTTAGTCTCTTATTTATGTTAAATTGCTCATAAAATTAACATGAAAACTCATCATTTCACTTGCAAAAATTCATGAATCCTTAAGCACAATGAAAGAATTTTGTTTCTAATCAAAGGAGGATCTTAGCATAACAATATAATATTCTAAATAAGATCATTTTGGTATCAGAGCACTAGGTTTTCTTTGTGAAAAAAGGATTTAACTGTTTGCAATTTTATGTCTTGCTTACAAGGTTAAAACCTAAAAGAGGAGAAGGGAAGCTGGTTGGAAGCCCTGAAGTTGGGTCAAGGGGAAGGAGAGAAAGGTTGCCATAATCTCCAAAACCAGTTCAGCCTCGAGTTGCGGTTGAGACTCCAGAGATCATGTCTCATGAAGGAGAACCTACAAACATGACAAAAGATGAGAAGATGTTCATAAAGGATTTCTTTGATATGACAGAGATGGTAAAGGTCGTCTATGAAGAGAGGAATACCAGGTTGCAAGGGGAAGGTTCCAAACCTCCCAAAGGAGAAGGCTCTTTAGGAGGAGGTAATGGAAATGGAGACAAACCTCCACCCTCTCCACCATCTTCTTCATCTTCTTCTTCACAAGCATATTCACCCTCTTCTACTAACACATCCCTTAATCATACTCATCATCATACTTCAAAACGAACTTGTAAATTACCTTTTTTAAAACTTGATGTTAAATTTGAGATGCCCATGTGTAATGGTGAAGTGAATTCAAAGAATCTTGATAATTGGATTCATCAGTTGGAGGCCTATTTCAGGATTGAAATCCTTCAAGAGGATGACATAAAGATTCAATTACCTTCCTTGAGAATGGAGGGTGCAACACTAGTATGGTGGGAATCAAAGACCCAAGAGGAGATTAAAAAACACGGTAAGATCTCAATTTCTTGGAATGATTTCATTACTGTAATCAAAAGACAATTCTACCCTCTAGCTTATATGCAAAAGGCCATCATGAATTCGCAGAAATTTAGACAACTTAAAGGTAAAAATGTGCAAGATTACACCTAAGAATTCATAAAAAGGATTTTGATGTTAGGTGTAGATTTGCAATCATAGGAGACATTGCTGAAGTACATAGGGGGTTTACACTGTTACCTTAGGTGTACTATCTTAATGTTTAATCCCAATAATCTAGATGATGTGTGTGTACAAGCCACTCATCTTGAGGCAGTAGTAAAAAACACCCTAGAAGAATGTAGTAAAAAGCCATTTAAGAGTAAAGGAAAGGAAAAGGCTTTGAAAGGGAAGGAAAAGAAAAATGCTTCTATCAAAAAAGGAGAGAAATTTACATGCAAACATTGTTCTAGAGAGGCTCACGATGAAGCTCATTGTTGGAAGCTTCATCCCAAAATGAGGCCAAAAAGAAACAACAACAAGGGGAAAAAAGACAACTGCAACCACTCAACATGATTTGGGATCCGATTCGGGGGATGAAACTAAAATCACAGCCATGGGGTTAAAAGGAAAAGAATCCATTGCTAGCACTAGTTCTTCAAAATCACAAAATGAAACTCCAAATGAAAAGAGGAGAATATAACTTTTTCACATAAGGTGATATCAAAACACAACAAGATTGATACGATTTTCGATAGTGGCTCTCAAGCCAATCTTAACTTTGAAAACATTGTCAAAAGTTTAAACTTGGAAACTTTTCCACATCATAAACCATATCCACTTGGATGGGTGTGTGACAATGCACAATTGAAGGTCACTAGAAAGTGTAAACTGAGATTCGCCATTACTGTAAATTTCATAGGTGAAGTGGAGCTTGACGTTGTGCTGTTAGATATCTGTGGCATAGTTTTGGGCAACCCATACCTTTATGACAAAAAAACTATCTTCCATAGACATGAAAACAAATATAATTTATTCAAAGATGGAGTAGAATATATTGTGAGAGCTCATAGCAAGAAAATAAATCTTTCACTTATTAATGAAGTGCAGATGAAAAGACTAGTGAATTCGAGCAAGAATTTTGTGCTTCTAATGATAAAACCCAAGGATGATGTTGATAATGAAGCTTTTAAAGGTTGTGATTCAAATTTGAAATATGAATTGGTTTACGTAGTTAACCAATATGATGAGATGTTTCAGGAAATAAAGGGATTAACTCCCAAGAGAGGAATCCAACATGAGATACAGTTGCATCAAGATTGTCCTCTTCCTAACATTGACATATATAGGATGTCAGTGATGGAAAGCGCAGAAATTAAGAAGTAAATTCAAGAGTTGTTGAATAAAGGGATCATTAGACCATCTTCCTCACCATGTGGTTCATGTATTATCTTAGTGCCAAAGAAGGATGGAACATGGTGCATGTGTGTGGACTTTCGTGCATTGAAAAAAATTACGGTAAAGAACCGTTACCCATTGCCTAGAATAGATGATTTACTTGATCAATTTAAAGATGAAAATTATTTTAATAAGCTGGAATTAAGAAGTGGCTACCATCAAATTAGAATAGCTGAAGGAGACATTTGGAAGACAACATTCAAAACAAAACAAGGTTTGTTTGAATGGCTAGTTATATTGTTTGGTTTATGTAATGCTCCTGCTACATTCATGTGTGTGATGAATGATGTGTTGAGGCCATTTCTTGATGAGTATGTCATAGCCTACTTAGATGACATATTGATTTTTAGTGGAGCTTGACATTGTGCTGTTAGATATCTGTGGCATAGTTTTGGGCAGCCCATACCTTTATGACAAAAAAACTATCTTCCATAGACATGAAAACAAATATCATTTATTCAAAGATGGAGTAGAATATATTGTGAGAGCTCATAGCAAGAAAATAAATCTTTCACTTATTAATGAAGTGCAGATGAAAAGACTAGTGAATTCGAGCAAGAATTTTGTGCTTCTAATGATCAAACCCAAGGATGATGTTGATAATGAAGCTTTTAAAGGTTGTGATTCAAAGTTGAAATATGAATTGGTTTACGTTGTTAACCAATATGATGATATGTTTCAGGAAATAAAGGGATTAACTCCCAAGAGAGGAATCCAACATGAGATAAAGTTACATCAAGATTGTCCTCTTCCTAACATTGACATATATAGGATGTCAGTGATGGAAAGCGCAAAAATTAAGAAGTAAATTCAAGAGTTGTTGAATAAAGGGATCATTAGACCATCTTCCTCACCATGTGGTTAATGTATTATCTTAGTGCCAAAGAAGGATGGAACATGGTGCATGTGTGTGGACTTTCGTGCATTGAAAAAAATTACGGTAAAGAACCGTTACCCATTGCCTAGAATAGATGACTTACTTGATCAATTGAAAGATGAAAAGTATTTTAATAAGCTGGAATTAAGAAGTGGCTACCATCAAATTAGAATAGCTGAAGGAGACATTTGGAAGACAACATTCAAAACAAAACAAGGTTTGTTTGAATGGCTAGTTATATTGTTTGGTTTATGTAATGCTCCTGCTACATTCATGTGTGTGATGAATGATGTGTTGATGCCATTTCTTGATGAGTATGTCATAGTCTACTTAGATGACATATTGATTTTTAGTGGAGCTTGACGTTGTGCTGTTAGATATCTGTGGCATAGTTTTGGGCAGCCCATACCTTCCATAGACATGAAAACAAATATCATTTATTCAAAGATGGAGTAGAATATATTGTGAGAGCTCATAGCAAGAAAATAAATCTTTCACTTATTAATGAAGTGTAGATGAAAAGACTAGTGAATTCGAGCAAGAATTTTGTGCTTCTAATGATCAAACCCAAGGATGATGTTGATAATGAAGCTTTTAAAGGTTGTGATTCAAATTTGAAATATGAATTGGTTTACGTAGTTAACCAATATGATGAGATGTTTCAGGAAATAAAGGGATTAACTCCCAAGAGAGGAATCCAACATGAGATACAATTGCATCAAGATTGTCCTCTTCCTAACATTGACATATATAGGATGTCAGTGATGGAAAGCGCAGAAATTAAGAAGTAAATTCAAGAGTTGTTGAATAAAGGGATCATTAGACCATCTTCCTCACCATGTGGTTCATGTATTATCTTAGTGCAAAAGAAGGATGGAACATGGTGCATGTGTGTGGACTTTCGTGCATTGAAAAAAATTACGGTAAAGAACCGTTACCCATTGCCTAGAATAGATGATTTACTTGATCAATTGAAAGATGAAAAGTATTTTAATAAGCTGGAATTAAGAAGTGGCTACCATCAAATTAGAATAGCTGAAGGAGACATGTGGAAGACAACATTCAAAACAAAACAAGGTTTGTTTGAATGGCTAGTTATATTGTTTGGTTTATGTAATGCTCCTGCTACATTCATGTGTGTGATGAATGATGTGTTGAGGCCATTTCTTGATGAGTATGTCATAGTCTACTTAGATGACATATTGATTTTTAGTGAATCTCATGATGAACATGTCATGCATGTAAGAAAAGTACTTGATATCTTGAAAAAATAACAATTGTATCTTAAGATGTCAAAGTGCGAGTTTGGAAAAACTTCTTTAGTTTACTTGGGTCATATAGTTGGAGGAGATGAGTTAAAAATAGATCCCTCCAAGGCTGATGTCATTGTGAATTGGCCAAGGCCCAAGATAGTTACTGAGGTAAGAAGTTTTTTGGGAGCAACCTAATATTGGAGGAGATTCATTTCTAATTTTTCTCTTATAACATCTCATTTTCATGCGTTGACAAGTGTGAAAAAGGTTTTTCAGTGGGGAGGTAAACAACAAAAGGCCTTTGATGCATTGAAGGAAAATATCAGTACAACTCCAGTACTTGCACTTCTAGACTTGAGACAATTTTTTGAGATTCAGACTGATGCTAGTGACTACGTTATGAGTGCAGTCCACATGCAACATGGTAAGCCTATTTGTTTTCATTTGGAAACTTTTAATGGTGCAGTGATTAACTATGCTACATATGACAAGGAATTGTATGCACTGGTGCAAAGTGTGAAAAAATGGAAACACTACTTGATGGGAAGGGAAACAATTATTCGCACTGATCATTAACCATTTCAATACTTGCAATCTCAATCAAAGTTGTAGCAATCAAGGCACTTCTGATGGATGGGTTTTCTTCAATAGTTCCACTTGGTAATCATGTATAAGAAAGGTATCTACAATAATGTTGATGATATGCTTTCTAGGCCTATTGTTAGTGCAACTACTTTGCTCAAGCATAATTTTGTTTTACGTGAAAGTTATATTGAGCAATATGTGCTAGATAATGACTTTCAAGATGTTTATGCAAGCTTGAGTCAAGGTAACCAAGTAGAGGAATTGGATTATCATTTGCATGATAACTTGTTTTACCATCTTGGCAAGCTTTGTATTTCACAGGGAGAAAGAGTTAACATCATAAGAGAGGCACATACCTATCTTATTGCTGGTCATTTCGGTGTAAGTAAGACGGTGGCACATCTACATAGGTATTATTATTGGCCTCGTATGCTTGAAAGTATGTCTCATTTTATTAAAGGATGTTCATTATGTGCAACCAGTAAGCCTAACAATAGGATTTTAGGATTGTGGACACCACTTCCAGTTCCTTCACGACCATGGGAGAGTGTTTCTATGGATTTTGTAGGAGGTATTCCATTGTCAAAAATAGGTCATGATTATTTGTATGTAGTTGTGGATAGGTTCAACAAAATGTGTATTTTGATGCCATGCAAAAAGAAATTTGCAGTTGAAAAAATTGCTCAGTTATTCTTTCAAAATGTTTGGGTGCATTTTGGATTGCCCACATCCTTTGTTAGTAATTGAGATTCTCGCTTTGTTGGGAATTTTTGGTCAAGATTGTGGAGATTCATGGACGCCAAATTGAAAAAGAGTACATATTTTCATCCACAAACAGATGGTCAAACAAAAGTGGTGAACAAAACAATGATACATCTTCTTCATGGGTATTCCACCAAGCATCCTAAGTTGTGGGATGAACATTTTCACTATATTCAACATGCTTACAACCGAGCCAAGCACTCTTCCATTCAAACTTCGCCATTTGAGGCATGATTGGGGTACTTGCCTAAATCTCCTTTAGATTTTATTTTTGGAAAAGGTGTTTCTATTGAAGGTCATAGCGATATAGACAAAGCAAGAAAGTTCATTGAACAAATCCAATTAGTACACCAAAAGGTTCAAGAACAACTTGAGAGAAGCCAAGGCAAGTACAAAGCAAGGCATGACAAGCATCGTCAAGATCACAAGTTCCAGGTTATTGATGAAGTTTGGCTTCACATTAACAAAGAGAGGCTCCAAGGAGAAGGTAAAAAGCTAAAACCAATAGATATGGTTCATTCAGAATTTTGGAAAATATTGGTAACAATGACTTCAGGTTGGATTTCCCTTCATATATGAAAATTTATGCTGTTGCTAACGTAAAAAATTTAAGGTTTTATGAGCCTCCTTTGGTTGAAGATCAAGGAGAGAATATTCAAATTCCATCTATTGAAGACTTTTCTCCAGAATTTCTTGATGAGCTTCAACAAGACACTATACTTGACAGAAGCATAAGGACATCAAAAAGGGGAAGTATTGATTATCTTCGAGTGGGGCTCAAGGGTACAAATCCTTTAAAAGCCAAATGGATAGGGCTTGAAAAGGTGAGGGAACTGTACCCTAACCCACTGGACAATTGAAAGTGATCCTTTTGGGGTCCAAAAGGCTTCCAGTGGGGAGGAGTGATTAGGTGCTCAAAATTAGGATCAAAACTCAGAGTGTCAGAATCTCTATAAACTTAGCTTCAGATCAAAGAGCTCTCATCCTGATTTCAATGGTGCAAATGACACTCAAATCCAAGCTCGTATGAAGAAGTTAGAGTAAGTAAAAGTTTAGGTTTGACTTGGACAAATGGCAAAAAAACATGATGTGGCAGGGCTCTTCAGCGAATGGGAAGTACGAAGTGGCAGGGTGCATTGGCCCCCGTATTTCGCAAATCACATGTTGTTGAAAATGGCAACAAGAAATGCTAAAAATAGAAGTGCTAAAAATAGCATTACTATAAATAGCAGTTTAGGTAGTAGTGCTGGACTGAGCAACAAGAAATGAAAAATGGAAGTGCTAAAAATAGCATTGCTATTTTTAGCAGTACAAGATAGATTCCTATTTTAGTTAGTCCCTAAACTAAAATAGTGAAGTAAAATTCGAATTTGGTCTTAGTAGCTGTTTGTAAATTAATTAATTAATTCATCTTGATTTAATTAGTTAAGGAAAAATAAACATGAAGTCTATGTGAGGACATGCAACAATTATTCCTTTGATTAAGGGATTTATCCATTAATTAAAGGATAAGGATGAGTTGTAATATTGAGTTGTAATTAGTTGGCTCAGTTAACTGAGTCAAGTCCAGTTAGATTAATTCAAAGAGTTTGTTGAATTAATTGTGAGTTCAGTTGGTTAATGCTTGCATGCATGTAACTGCTACACTTTAGATAATTGAATATTCTCTCATAAATAACTCATGCATGTTAGTCCAGACAAAGACCCAGTTGATATCAAAGGAGGGACAATGTACTATCAGTTAGATGGATTTTTCCTATAAAGGATACTCATCTATGCAGAAGAATTCATCTCCTTCAGGATTGCATAGTTACTACTGGGCCAAGTGAGCAGTGTGAGGTGGGAATTCACATGTGTGGAAGCATTGGACCCAAGAAAAACTGCGCAAGGAAATAGGAGCTTGGAGGGCAAAGGAGAAGGTTTGTGAGAGGTCTTTGACTGTCTATGAGCAGTAGAGGGATTATACTGAGAGCTGGTTGGGTTCCAAGCTAAGGCTTTATGTAATTCTGTGACTATTTTCCACTTGTATGATAATACAGAGTTGGGGTTTTAGGCTGAGGCCTTCCCTGGGTTATTTCTTCTGTGTTATGTGTGATTGCTTCTCATTCTCAGTTATATATGTTCTCTTGACCTTTCTCAATTTGATTAAGCTTCCGCAAAGTGTTGTAGAAGTAGATATTGTATTGTGTTTTAGTATATTGCATAATCTGTTAATCTACACTGGGAATTTCTACATGGTATCAGAGCAAGGTTTTGTAGAAAAAGTTCTACATGGTATCGAAGCAAAGGTGATCAAGGCGAAGAACAATATACAAGAAGGAGAAGTTCGAAGTTTGTGGTTCTTAAATATAGAAATCGAGTTCTTATCACATATCAATTTCACCTATGGCGTTCAATGGTTTAAGACTCGAGTATGCCCTTGATGGCAGCTTGAATTATATATCTTGGAAGGATTGCATGGAGGCAATATTAGAGGATCGCGGTCTAAAGGAATTCATTGATCAAGAAGTCCCCAAGCCAACTGATGCTACTCAATTGGTGGAATGGAAGAAATGTGTGGCTAGACCAAGGAGAATCCTCCTGGAAGGAGTTCAAGACCACATTGTCTCGAGCCTCCATGGGAAGGAGACACCATTTTCGATGTGGAAAACATTGAAATATTGATATCAGAACAACAACGACAAGAGGAAGTTGGTGCTAAAAGACAAGATTTGGAAAATCAAGTGTGAAAAGGGCGATACAATCTCTATGTATTTGACCAAGCTCACCACCTACAAGAATGAGCTTGAAAGTGTAGGGATCACGACCGCTGATGATGACATGGTGAGTCTTGCACTCCTCAGTCTTCCTAAGAGCTGGCATAACTACCAAGACTCGGTTAATGGAAGAGAAAAACTGCCAGATTGGGAATGACTTTGGTCGGATCTGATGCACGAGGAGATAAGAAGAAGCACCAAAGATGGATCTTCTTCATCTAAGGAGGATGAAGAAAATTGTGCCTTAGCGAGTAAGGTAAAGAAAGGGAAGGAGAAGGATTCTCATTCCAATTCGATTTCTTCCCATGGTGGGAAGAATTTTGACAAATCAAAAGTGTGATGCTTTCGTTGTCATGAGGTGGCCCATTTTGCTACAAATTGTCCACTGAGGAAATCTAAGAAGGGATCCGTGGAAGGATCAGAAGGTGAGGCAATGGCCTCACAGTTCGAGTTGGATTTCACACTTTTCACATGCATGGTTTCATCCATGGAGGGAAGTGGTTGGTTTCTTGATAGTGGAGCTTCTTTCCACATGATCGGCGATAAGAGTTTGTTTAGTACCTTAGAGGAGAAGGATCTCTAGATGCGGATCACGATGGGTAATGATGAAAAGTATGGTGTCTTAGGTGTAGCCAAAGTTGTTTTTCAAAGGGAGCATGGAGCTCACATTACCTTGACCGATGTCAAGTATGTACCAGGACTGAAGAAAAAATTGGTGCCAATCGTGATGCTGGAAGACAAAGGCTATGATGTAGTCTTCAGTAAGGGAAAGGTTTTCCTTAGACACATCATCACGAGATAGGTGAAGCAAATCGGTTCACGAGTCAAGAACCTGTATGCTCTTGAGGTTTAAGATGCATGTAAAGCCTTGAGGAGCAAGGAAACTGATGGAGACTTGGTGGTTAAGAGGGAGAGTAAATTACCTCTCAACATGAGTGCTAGAAGAAGTCTCAGACAATTGTGGAGGAGCCACAATGGGTGAAGCAACTTCAGGAGGTTGTGGAGCAGCCACAACTGGAGATGTTGAGAGGAGATAGGGTGGAGGCATCCACTCATGTAGAGACCTTCAGTAGGGGGAAATTTTGAGCCAAGTGGGTAGAGGGATCACATGCATCCATACCTCCAAGTCAAAGGTGGGGCGATGTGGAGTGACAGTCCCAAGAAGGCTGGAATAGGGGAAGGATCCTTGAGGTACCCAACCTCTTTGATTAGACCTTGCGAAGGGAGCCCTGATGATGAGTAGCAGGACTGGTTGAGTGGGTAGAGACAGATGCGGATGGAGTAGTAGAGAGGGCTACAATGCACGAGTCCCTACATTGTGTAGAGCTAGCAGGCAGCAACAATGCGAGAGGCATATGATTGTTTCACCAATGTAGGATGGCTCATAGAGGCGTGCAATGGTGTGAGATGCATGGAGATGTTGCAGCAGCTCAGAGGTCAGAGAGGGAGCACTTGTCAGTAGCAGAGGGAGATTCAACATCAGAGTATGTTTCTAGCCCAATAGAGAGGTCATCTGGGAGTTTTTTTATTTCTAGAGTTGTTGGAGCATCCACACTTGGAAGAAGTGTTGCATGTAGAACATTCCAAAGGTTCAAGATCAGATTTGAGTTGAAGCCTTTCTTATTGAGAGGGAGTGTTGAAAATGGCAGAAAAAAATGCTAAAAATAGAAGTGCTAAAAATAGCACTGTTATAAATAGAAGTTCAGGTACGAGTGCTGGACTGAGAACCAAGGAATGAAAAATGGAAGTGCTAAAAATAGAATTTCTATTTTTAGCAGTTCGAGATAGATTCCTATTTTAGTTAGTCCCTAAACTAAAATAGTGAAGTAAAATTCGAATTTGATCTTAGCAGTTGTTTGTAAGTTAATCAAATAATTCATCTTGAGTTAATTAGTTAAGGAAAAATAAACATGAAGTCTATGTGAGGACATGCAAAAATTATTCCTTTGATTAAGGGATTTATCCATTAGTTAAAGGATAAGAATGAGTTGTAACATCGAGTTGTAATTAGTTGGCTCAGTTAATTGAGTCAAGTCCAGTTAGATTAACTCAAACAATTTGTTGAATTAATTGTGAGTTCAGTTAGTTAATGCTTGCATGCATGTAACTGCTACACTTCAGATAACTAAATATTCTCTTATAAATAACTCATGCATGTCAGTTCAGATAGAGACCCATTTGAGATCAAAGGAGGGATAATGTAATATCAGTTAGATGGATTTTTCCTATAAAGGAAACTCATCTATGCAGAAGGATTCATCTCCTTCAGGATTGCGCAGTTACTACTGCGCCAAGTGAGCAGTGTGAGGTGGGAATTCACATGTGTGGAAGCATTAGACCCCAAGAAAAACTGTGCAAGGAAATAGGAGGCTTGGAGGGCAGAGAAGAAGGTTTGTGAGAGGCCTTTGACTGTCTATGAGCAACGGAGTGATTATACTGAGAGCTGGTTGGCTTCCAAGCTAAGGCTTTGTGTAATTCTGTGACTATTTTCCACTTGTATGATAATACAGAGTTGGGGTTTTAGGCTGACGCTTTCCCGAGGTTATTTCTTCTATGTTATGTGTGATTGCTTCTCATTCTCAATTATATGTGTTCTCTTGATCTTTCTCAATTCAATTAATCTTCCGCAAAGTGTTGTAGAAGTAGATCTTGTATTGTGTTTTAGTATATTTCATAATCTGTTGATCTATAGTGGGAATTTCTACATGGTATCAGAGCGAGGTTTTGTAGAAAAATTTCTACATGGTATCGGAGCAAAGGTGATCAAGGCAAAGAAAAATATACAAGAAGGAGAAGTTCGAAGTTTGTGGTTCCTGAAAATAGAAATCGAGTTCTTATCACATCTCAATTTCACTTATGGTGTTCAGTGGTTTAAGACTCGAGTATGCCCTTGATGGCAGCTCGAATTATATAGCCTGGAAGGATCGCATGGAGGTAGTATTAGCAGATAGCGGTCTAAAGGACTTCATTGATCAATAAGTCCCCAAGTTGACTGATGCTACTCAACTAGTGGAATGGAAGAAATGTGTGGCTAGAGCAAGGAGAATCCTCCTGGATGGAGTTTGAGATCACATTGCCTCCAGCCTCCATGGGAAGGAGACACTATTTTCAATGTTGAAAATATTGAAAGATTTATATCAAAACAACAACGATCAGAGGAAGCTGGTGCTGAAAGACAAGCTTCGAAAAAATCAAGTGTGAAAAGGGCGATACGATCTCTATGTATCTAACTAAGCTCACCACCTGCAGGGATGAGCTTGGAAGTGTAGGGATCATGACCGCTGATGATGACATGGTGAGTCTTGCACTCCTCAGTCTTCCTAAGAGCTAGCATAGCTACCAAGACTCGGTTAATGGAAGAGAAAAATTGCAAGATTGGAAACGAATTTGGTTGGATTTGATGCAGGAGGAGATAAGAAGAAGCACCAGAGATGGGTCTTCTTCATCCAAGGAGGATGAAGAAACATGTGCCTTAGCGAGTAAGGCAAAGAAAGGGAAGGAGAAGGATTCTCATTCCAATTCGAGTTCTTCCCATGGTGGGAAGAAGTTTGACAAATCGAAAGTGTGATGCTTTCATTGTCATGAGGTGGGCCATTTTTCTACAAATTGTCCACTAAGGAAATCCAAGAAGGGATCCATTGAAGGATCAGAAGGGGAAGCACTGGCCTCATAGTTCGAGTTGGATTTCACACTTTTCGCATGCATGGTTTCATCCATGGAGGGAAGTGGTTGGTTTCTTGACAATGGAGCTTCTTTCTACATGACCAACAGTAAGAGTTTGTTCAGTACCTTGGAGGAGAAGGATCTCCAGATGTGGATCGCGATGGGTAATGATGAAAAGTATGGTGTCTTAGGTGTAGGCACATGTGTTTTTCAGAGGGAGCATGGAGCTCACATTACCTTGACCGATGTCAAGTATGTACCAGGACTAAGGAAAAGCTTGGTGTCAATCGTGATGCTAGAAGACAGAGGTTATGATGTAGTCTCTAGTAAGGGAAAGGTTTTCCTTAGACACATCATCACGAGACAAGTGAAGCAGATCGGTTCACGAGTCAAGAACCTGTATGCTCTTGAGGCTTAAGATGCATGCAAAGCCTTGAGGAGCAAGGCAACTAATGGAGACTTGGTGGTTGAGAGGAAGAGTAAATTACCACTCATCATGCAGTGCCAGAAGAAGTCTCAGACAATTGTGGAGGAGCCACAATTGGTGAAGCAACTTCAGGACATTGTGGAGTAGCCACAACTAGAGATGCTGAGAGGAGATAGAGTGGAGGCATCTACTCATGTAGAGACCTCAAGTAGGGGGAAATTTCAAGCCACCTCGGTAGAGGGATCACATGCATCCATACTTCCAGGTCGGAGGTGGGGCGATGTGGAGTGACAGTCCCAAGAAGGCTAGAATAGGGGAAGGATCCTTGAGGTACGCAACCTCTTTGATTATACCTTGCTATGGGAGTACTGATGAGGAGTAGCAGGATTGGTTGAGTGAGTAGAGATAGATGCAGATGGAGCAACAGAGAGAGCTACAGTGCAAGAGTCCCAAGACTATGTAGATCTAGCAGGTTGCAACAATGTGAGAGGCATAGGAGTGTTGCACCAATGCAGGATGGCACATAGAGGTGTGCAATGGTGCGAGATGCATGGAGATGTTGTAGCAGCTCAGAGGTCAGAGAGGGAGCACTTGTCAGCAACAGAGGGAAATTTAGCATCAGAGTTTGTTTCTAGCCCAACAGAGAGGTCAGTTAGGAGTTTTTTTGTTTCTAGAGTTGCTGGACCATCCACACTTGGAAGAAGTGGCATACAAAAAATTACAAAGGTTCAAAAATCGGGTTCGAGTTGAAGCTTTTTTTGTTGAGAGGGAGTGTTGAAAATGGCAACCAGAAATGCTAAAAATAGAAGTGCTAAAAATAGCATTTCAGGTGCTAGTGTTGGACTGAGCAACAAGGAATGAAAAATGGAAGTGCTAAAAATAGTATTTCTATTTTTAGCAGTTCGGGATAGATTCCTATTTTAGTAGTCCCTAAACTAAAATAGTGAATTAAAATTGGAATTTAGTCTTAGCAGTTGTTTGTAAGTTAATTAATTAATTCATCTTGAGTTAATTAGTTAAGGAAAAATAAACATGAAGTCTATGTGAGAACATGCAACAATTATTCCTTTGATTAAGGGATTTATCCATTAGTTAAAGGATAAGGATGAGTTGTAATTAGTTGGCTCAGTTAACTGAGTCAAGTCTAGTTAGATTAATTCAAAGGGTTTGTTGAATTAATTGTGATTTGAGTTAGTTAATGCTTGCATGCATGTAACTGCTACACTTCAGATAACTGAATATTCTCTCATAAATAACTCATGCATGTCAGTTTAGACAGAGACCCAGTTGAGATCAGAGGAGGGACAATATAGTATTAGTTAGATGGATTTTTCCTATAAAGGAAACTCATCTATGCAAAAGGATTCATCTCCTTCAGGATTGCGCAATTACTACTGGGCCAAGTGAGCAGCGTGAGGTGGGAATTCACATGTGTGGAAGCACTGGACCCCAAGAAAAACTGCGCAAGGAAATAAGAGGCTTAGAGGGCAGAGGAGAAGGTTTGTGAGAGGCCTTTGTCTATCTATGAGTAGCAGAGGGATTATACTGAGAGCTGGTTGGCTTCCAAGCTAATGCTTTGTGTAATTCTGTGAGTATTATCCACTTGTATGATAATACAGAGTTGGGGTTTTAGGCTAAGGCTTTCCTCGGGTTATTTCTTCTGTGTTATATGTGATTGCTTCTCTTTCTCAGTTATATGTGTTCTCTTCATTTTGCTCAATTTGATTAAGCTTCCGCAAAGTGTTGTAGAAGTAGATCTTGTATTGTGTTTTAGCATATTACATAATCTGTTGATCTACAGTGGGAATTTCTACACATGTCATAAGTAGTTCGATGTTAAAAATTGGCCCCAGGACAAGCTAGGGTGCGATGCAATAATTGCTATCATACATTGCAACATGGCAGGTGGAAAGGAATTAAAGAATTGATCTCGACAGTTGCGATGTGATGATCAACCCCCGAGCCGGGAAGGGTTGCGATACGATAATCACAACCACACACCATAGAAAACAGAGTCCCATATATAAGACTACTGATACTTCATCGATTTTGAATTACGAAAGGATCCCAGATGCGATAAATTTATGAGTTTTGGTTAATAGTTCTGACATGTCAACCATATCACAATTGCACATCGCCCCTCCGCGTTCACAAACCATAAGCCTGCCGGTTCTCGCCGATTGCGATTTGCAATGGGAGAGTTAGTCCTGAAAAATTATGGACTGCCACATGGTGAAATGTTTAATCAATTAGTGCTTTTTGGAGCTAATTTATAGGATCATGCCGGATTTGGAGCAATTTGTGGAGTGAATAGTGAAAAAACTGGGAGAGGTCATAACTTCTTCAATTTTCCACCAAATTGGATGCAAAAAGAGGCTAGATAACCATTTTTGGATATTCTGGACTCATTGGAGCAGGTTTTAAGAAGCATTTGAGCACTGTAAACACATCTTTTTACACTTTTGAGCATAATAGAGAGGCACACGCCATTGGAAGCTAGACCAAGGAGACGTAGCCCATCATGGGTGAACTTCTTTATCATGTTCTTGTCGTAATGTGTTTTTGATGATGTTCTGTACATGTTTATGCTGCTGTTCAGTCTATTATTTATGTTAAATTGCTCATAAAATTAACATAAAAACTCATCATTTCACTTGAAAAAATTCATGAATACTTAAGCACAATGAAAGAATTTTGTTTCTAATTTGAGGAGGATCTTAGGACATCAATCCAATATTCTAAATCATATCATTAATTATAATTATAATTATTATTATTATTTGAATATTCAACTAGATATGGCAAATGCCTTCGACTAAGTCAGACACAAATTCCTCTTCAATGTCCTCCTTAGATACAGGTTTAGTCACAAATTTAGTGCTTGGATATCAGGCTCCATCAACTCCCCTTAATTTCACCTATGGTTAATGGCGAGTCTATAGGGATTTTCAAAGCATCTCAAGGTTTTCTCCAAGGATTCCCATTATTCCCCTTGCTATACATACTCTTAGTTGACTAGCCTAGGAGGAAAGTTCTTGAACATGAGAGAAGATAGACAATATTTAAGAGCTTAAAATTGTGAGAGATGTCAAGAAGGTAAATCATATTCAATTCACCAATGATACTCTTCTTATGGGAAGATCTTCTACAATAATTGTAACAAGATTTAATGAAGTTTTAGATCATTTTTTTTAAGCTTCAGGATGCCTAATAAATAAAAGGAAAAATATTATTCTTACTTGGAACACTAACAGTTCAAGAAAATAAGTTATTTAAAGAATACTACAAATTTCCATTCAGGAAAAGTTGACCTTTCATAATTACCTAGGAATTCCTATAAATTTAAACCCCTTTCCTGAGCCCTCTTGCCAACATGTCTTGGACAAACTAGAATCAAAATCATCCAAATGGGAAGTATAATGGCTCAACCTTGCTAGGAGATTAGTCCTATTAATGGTGGCCTTATTTGCCTCCCATTTTCCAATTTTTAGTAGCACTAGCCTCAATGGGAGTATGAAATGCTATTTATTAGGAGCTAAGGAAATTCTCATGGCAAGGTGGAAAAACAATTGCAAAAGGATCCCATATAGTCAACTGGGAAACAATGAAATCCCTACTAAATCATGGTGGCTTAGGTGTAAAACATCTCTCCTTAATGAATTTGGCTTTGGGAGAAATCCCTTATGGAGGATGATAACAAAAGTTTATGGTCAATGGAAGCAAGTAATATATCAAAAGTATTTAATTGGGGGAGGAGAAGATGTCTAGTCAAATCTCCCATAATTAAAAGTGGTTTCCAGATATGGAGGTTAATGTTAGCTACAATTCCTCTACTAAATGAAAGGCTCACATGGATTCATAGAAATGGAAAGAATATTAACCCATGAAGGACATTAGAATGGGAATTCCCCCTTTAAAAAATATCCCCACCTTCTCTCCTCTTAAATATTTTCTTTCTTGAGCAAGGTGGCCTTCACTTTATGATATCTTTTATGTGAATTAGGATAGAAAGTGGTGTAAATGGAATTTGTACTTCATCCTGGCACATCTATGGCACCTATCCTATGATTTAATAATGACCCTTACTAGTTGTCCTCCCTTATCAACTTAGGCTAGGGATGCCAGGGGATTGGGGAACTCATCGTACTCAATTAAAATTTGATATGAATCACAACTTTGCCCACTAGTTCAACTCTTGGTGCCTGCATTTGGCTAAATATTTGGAATTTGGATGGCTTCCCTAAAATACACATATTCCACTAGACATTTAGACACAAAAAAATACGAACAATAGGAAACCTTTCAAATAGAGGGATAAATTGCCCATCAAGATGTGCATTTTTTCAAGCCAATAATGAAACAATAATGCACATGTTCCTAGATTGTGAATTTACTAGAAAAGTGTGGGATCATCTCATGGAAGGACTCTCACATAAAGGAAAACCTCCTCTCAAAAGGATATGGATGGATTTTCCTAAAAATGTGTGCTAGAAGACCTGGCTAACAAGAAATAGAGTAGTGTTCCAAGAAACTATCTCCCCCATTACAGTGGTAGCCAAAAGTGCCAAACCATTGCCAACAAAGCATATGAAGACAAGAAATTTCAAAATCTATTGAACTCAACTGCTAGATTCATTTGAGGAAAGATGGATCTCTTAATTTTACCTCTCAACAACTAACTATTCCTCTTCCTTGCAAAAATTAATTATGACAGTTAAATCTTTCGAAGTATTAATTCAAGGATTTTATATATTCTCAAAATTATCACGTTCTCTACTTTGATGGGGCCTCAAAAAAAAATCCAAGGTTGGAAATTATGGCAAGGAGGGGGTTTCTATTGAAGAATGTAACTAGGTTAAGTCTTCATAAATTATAATGTAACATATTTGTTAAAATAAATTTTATTATTAATAAAATGACTTATTAAAGCATGGGTTTCATGCTTGGGTCATTACTTTTAGTTTAAAGCTCCATTGTAGGCTTCTAGGTTTTATATTGAGTTAATAGAGTCATTGTCATTTTTATTAGACCCTTCTTTGGCTTTTGTATCATGCAAAAAAATATTATTTTTTGAGTCAAATAGGTCATTTGACACCTCCACACCAAGTTGAACCTATCCCTATGAAGTTAGCTTGCATTAAGACAATTCGACCCACAAAAAAGGCTATATATAGATAGACAATTTTATCCATTAGGCACATTTACTCAACAAGATTGATATACAAGAAAGAGACACAGAAAAAGTGAGCAATAATTGGAGAAGGACAAAGTTTTCTCGCAAGGATCTAAATCTAAGTTTTGGGTTATCTATCTCTCACACATGCGAAGTTGATGGGCATTTACTAGGGCCTAAATTTTGAAATATATTGTAGGTCAAAGTTTTGATGGGGGGCCGAAATTCTTCTACTGGAAGGTCAAAGTTCTAGGTCAAAGTTGTTGTTGGGAAGCTGTCACTTGGAGAAGAAGGAAGGCCTGACTTGGTGATTGGAGGAAGTCTGTGTATAGGTCAAAAGAGTCTCGGATTTTCTCATTTTGTTCTCGAAATTATTGAAGGAAGAATTCTAACTGGGTTTTCTCCTTATAGGGGTTTTTCCCTAGCTATGTGCCTACATCTTGCATCTCTTGTTCTTGTAATATTCATACACATATAATTTGGTAATTGCTTGATGAAATATAATCAAATAAATAAGTAAAAGGCCAACATAATTCACAAGCAATTATCAAGAAGAGGAATCAAAACCCTAAATACTACAAGTATTGATTTCTCAATAGTTTCCTCTATGGGCTCGAAGGAAAAGAACTATACTACTCATGGATTTTGGGAAAAGTTATCAACAACTAAGCTAAAATGTATGCCCTACTTTAAGGAGTTAACTCGGCCAAATATTTTCCCATAAAATCTCTTATCAAAATAGGGGACTTTGACAATACAATCAAACACTTTACTCTTGGAACTTCCCCTTTAGACTTTAAGCTAAACTCCCCCTATAATAAAATCATGGTAAATCTATCCCCCTTTCCCAAAAATCAAGCCAAACATGTGCCTAGGGAATTAAATACCATATCGGATAATTTAGCTAGCCGAGTAGCATCCTTAGCCCCAAAAACAATGAAAATTAATGGAATTATGAGGGAAGATTATATCCCTGAAGCCATAGTGATTAATTTTGGAAATATATCAAATTCATGGAAAGGAATGCATGTTTGAAACTTTGAAAGCAATTAACACATGGAAGAACAAGAGGGAAGTATAAGTCATCAAGAAAGAGTTTCTGTATGAGGTATGGTGTTAAATCCACCTAGTGTCTGAAAGCCAAAACATGATAGAAGGATGCCACCCATGAGTCACTAATGGTAGACTCATGAAGTAATGGGTAAGAATTTTATGAGAGACATGATGTAGATCAAGTAGGACAATAATAAGACAATGTTCATATTAGAGGCAAGTTTTCAAGTTTTGGTTGTGTGTGCAGACATAGGAGGTAGAAAATAACATGTTGGAGCTTCACACAGATAGGGAAAAACACACAATAATAGTGCATAAGGGGAAAATCATACAATCAACAATAACACGAATGTGGAGGAGTAGCTAGGTGAGAAAATGCTTGATTTTAACAAAATATCTTCTACCCATGATCATTGGTCAAGGTAATTTTTGGTAATACCAAATTCAGCTGCCAGTAATTGGGATTTTTATTAGGTTATGCCCCATGGTAAATGCATGAATGTAATTTTGTAAAAATTGGCAGAAGCTGACTAGGGTAAGGGTTCTTCATAGAGTTTTTCCCATAGGGTTTTTGTTGGTTAGCTAGCTAAGACATAGGCAACGTTGATACTATGTACCTTTAGAAGTCTATAAGTTTGTAACTCTGCAAATCTATGATGAAAAGATAGGTTGGTTAGACGAAGAAACCTCTCATAAAAACTTATGTATTATGCTTGGTGCCTTTTCTTGATAATGGAAGATAGAAGGTGAAGTTTTGCCTATCTCCATTGTTCTTGCATGTGACTGATGCATTATTTTAATAACAATGTTTACTTCAGAGATGTATGGATGAATGAGTTAAGGATTTTGTATGAATATATAGTGTTGAGTCCCAAACTTACACCTTCCCTACATCCCTTTTTAGCCTTTTTCTCCAGTTACCTGAACCTCTAAGCTATCAAATCACTGCATAATAGTTTAAAATGAGTATATAAATGGTTTCCTAACTATGTTTTGTGGCTGTTATTTGGTTTAGATTTTTGTTCAACCAAGCTGCGGAATCTGCCACTTTCCGCAGCCAGAATCAGTTTTCGCAGCCTTTTTGTTAAACTGTATGCTACAGGTGTCCATTTAAGAACTTAGCCACATGGGCAAGCCATAAAGGACGTGGACATGGAGCGTGTCCCCTTGGTTCAGCCAAATCATCCATAGAAGCCTGCGGTCAAGGCCGGTCAAACGGTGGTCAACACAAGGAGTTAAGCGGTGGCACGGCTCTGTTTTCAGCACGAGGAGGTTTGTGTGGCAACGTCCTGAGTTTTAGGAGGTGTATTAACACCTAGGGATTGCTCATCGACCGAATCCAACAAACCATCTCTTGGATTTACTATCCACGTGCACCATACTGCTATAACTCCGGATTTTGTCTTTTACGTGCTTGGCTACCAGCGCAGGCCGTGTTAGTTTGTTATACATTTTATGCTATAAATAACGCATCTCCATATGCGTATAGCTAGTTAGTTGCTGTGTAAAACTTGACTGTTGTAAGAGCCTTTGAGCCGAGACTTAGTCTCTATTTCATAACTATTTTTCAATATATGAGAAGACACTGATTTCTCATTCGATTTCGTGATTGGTTCTGAATGACCGAGGTTGCAGAGGGCCCCTGTACACCAAGGTGTTACACTGAAATTTGTCACCATGACTATCTGCAATTAATATGGCTCCATCAATAGTCATATTATCCTCCTTGTCAAGCCTTATACCTCTGCTCTCCATGTCAAACTTCAAAAAAGAGAGAAAGCCATCAAAAATCATGTTTATCTCTGGTACGCAGGTTCTCTCTACCTTGCCTGCGTGTACACATCCCAAACTCATTGTACCTGCATACTTGTACGCTTTGTAAGTCAAGGGATGGGTGCGTACTCCTGTAAAGGTCAAAAGGCGCGAGTTTCATCTTAAAAAGTTACTTGTGGTCACTTCTAGAGTTTTCTAGAAGAGTGTTTGACGTGTATTGAGCGCCTCCAGATGGTTCATGCATCCCTATGATAGAGGAACTTATCCCATCAAGAGAGGAGCTACCCCATCCAAAAGAGGGAGTATCCCATTGATGTTGGAACTGAATAACTTCCTCTAGAACACTATAAATACAGGCATTGGGCCAGAGGAAGGGGAGGTTGAAAGCTGAACATTCCAAAGGGTAGATGCTGCTGGAATTAGGACTTCCATTGTAGAAGCTTGTGAGGAGAGATTACCATCCTTTCTTGTTTCATT
The DNA here is from genome assembly GCA_000404065.3 of Pinus taeda. Lineage (NCBI taxonomy): Eukaryota > Viridiplantae > Streptophyta > Pinopsida > Pinales > Pinaceae > Pinus > Pinus taeda. Next base: position 120,899 of record APFE030857919.1, read on the forward strand.
TGGAAGTGGGTGAGCTTGTCAAAGTAGAGGAAAACTCTTGCTGGACCCTGGGAGGAACTTGCACAACACCAAGGCTCAGGTTGTAATGGTTTCTTTTATGTTTCCTTAATACAAATAAGTCCATTCTTCTCAATGATTTGTTGTTAATGAATTGTTTCATATACTCCTTGGTCTATATGTTGAATATGCTTTGTTTTATGGAATATTCGGGTGTTATGTAATTGTTTGATTGTTAGTGTATGCAGGTTTCGAAGTGAAGGAGGAGCTCATCCGGATCAGCGAGGCTGGACTGCTACAACGAGCGTTGAACTTGAGGTAGGATCCAAAAACACTTGGCTTCTCATAGAATAATGTATGTTTAGAGAAGGATTTCTATTAATTGTCTTGTTTGTCACTAGAGAGTCTTAGACTCCTAGGGAGGTTAGTTTTGTCCGCAAAAATAACTCTTTCCGCATGACAAATTGGCGACTCCACTGGGGAATCCATTGATGTGATTGATTTTTCCTTTGAATATTACTTTGATATGAAAAGAGTCTTTTTTCTTTTGTTTTTGATTGCTTGACTGTGTTTTTGGGTGGGTTAGCTTAGAGTCCAGTTAGAATTTAGTTTTTCTTCATTTTGCAGTAGTACGCACCCTCTGAGTTAGACACAGTGCGTACCTGTACGCACTGTATTTTTGTACATAGAGCGTGGACGCACCCGGTTAAACAGGCTGCCTGCGTACCCTGTTAAAATTGAGAAAATTTCAATTTTATCCATTTTTTCCCTTTAGATTTTGTTTTTCTTAGTCTTTACTGCCCAGATCCACTGGTTGTCTGTCAAAAATCTTCACCTGAACTTGTCCCATTAGTGTCGAAAGTTTTAGTGAAATTCATTAAAATTTTAGCCTTAGGGTTTTGATTTTTGTGTTGGTCCTGTAGTGACTTTGGATTTAGAAGTTGTGGAACCTTAGATATCTCTGGTTTTGTCAGTCCTCTTAGGAGTCAGACCAGTCGTAAAGTCTACCCGCATGAGCAACCTACCTTTGTGTTGCCTCTTTGCGAAATTTCAATATAGCTTGTTGATTTAAGTTGTGAATTTCATTTTAAAGAAGAACAAAAAGAGTTTGATTTTTTTTGTTTTGATTAGTTTATGATTCTGCATGAACTAGTCCTTGGATTGATTGTTGCCAAGTAAAACATCCCAGAATCATCTTAGTAGGCTTTTGCTTCTTGGATTTACTTTTAGGTAAATTTAGATAAATTTCCTTTGATTTGCTTTTTGAGTGAGTTTTTCATAGATTTTCATAGATCTTGAAATTGCTTTGATTAGATTAATTTTACATGTTTTATTAAATAGGAAAATACCAAAAGATCTCCTTTGTGAAGTTTGTTTTAGAGTAGCATTTGAAGTTTTGAAAGAGAAAGGAATTTTTCGTGAAGTAATGAGTGGTCATGTTTTGTGCGTTTTGAAAAGATAAAGAGATTGTTTCTTTGATTGTCTATTAAGAAAGTTTTTTTTATCAAAAGATTGCATTTTCTCAACTCTCTTAATTAGAAAATTCATTGAAAAGAAAAATAGTGTAAATCATCTTAGGTGCATCTTTTTAGAGAATTGGAGTCGAGTCTATACACCATCAAGTTTCATCTCCATCACCTTTGTCTTAAAGAACAGCATAAAATTAACGCTTAAAGTAAAATCAACTTAGCAATTTTTCTTTTACTAGGGTTCTGAAGCACCAATATAGATCAGGCTAGTGTCTTGGAGTAGGAGAGTAATTAACTCTCCAAGACTACAAAACCAAACAAGTAGCTTATCTTGTGATAGGATAAATCTAGTTGTTGCATTTATACTCTGGAAAAGCTCCTCTTAAAGGAGAAGCACGAGCTCGTGTCCGAACCAGTGAGGGGATCAATCCTCCCTCATTGGGAACGACGCCAGACATGCACGTATTACAAACGGTAAACCTCGAATTAACCATTGTCGAGGAGCCAGGGGTCACTTATCGGTAAACCTTGGATTAACCATTGTCAAGGAGCCGGTAAGGGGATT